>CAUYON010180454.1:0-16736 GCA_963573935.1 Arctocebus calabarensis
AAAAAAAAAAAAAGAGAGAGAGAAACACTTAAGAGAGAAACCCCAAGTGTTTGAGGTTGCTGTGAGCTGTCATGCCATTGCACTCTACCAAGGGTGACATAGTAAGACTCTGTCTCAAAAAAAGAATAAAAACGATAAATAAACTGAAAAAGATGAATTTCACAGACGTTATATTTAAGGCAAAGATGCAAGAGTCATAAGAAATACATACTGTATAATCCCTATATGAAATGATCTATAAACTAGGCAATGCATCTGGTGACAAAAGTCTGAAAAGTCGTTGAAGGAAGAGTCATTCATTACTGACCGGCTAGGGACATGACAGAACTTTCCGGGGTGCTGGAAATGTTTTCTATCTTGATAGGGGTTGACTTACACGGGGGTATACGCATACATGTGTAAAAATTCCTTCTGGCTCCACACTTAAGACTTATACCCTTAATGTCATGCCCCTACAAAAGTTAATACCTAACAACTGATGATGACTCTGGGGACTAATTAGGCATTGTATAATAGGCAGTATCCTTTTAAACCCTAATCCCACTGCCCTCTAATTACTGGCACACGTGACCCCGGAGGCACAGGGAAAGCATTTTTTGCAAATACCGGAGACAAGAACGCGAGGTCTGTGGGGAAGGAAGCCCCTCTGGCTCCTGGAACTAAACGGTAAACCGACGAAGCGATGACTTGTGTCCCAAGCTGACCCCAGGACAGAGAAACTGACCCAGACGCGGTGCGGACGTGACTCCGGCCCCAGAAAGCCCGCGGCCCGCAGCCCCTCCCGTGCTCCTGCGGAGAGCCCCGCCCGCGAGTGAAACCAGCCAATCAGTAGCTGGCCTGGCCCAGGGTCACGTAATTAAGGTACTCCGTCACCTAGGCTGACCACCCGCCTCCAATGGGCGCGCTGCCGGACCGCTTTTGAGGAGCCAAGATCCTACGTCTCGCGCCGGCTCCCCGGTACCAGTAGCGTTTCCGCGGAGGGTGCCCTACTCCGAATGCCGGTTGGCGCCCTACCAACCAATCGCCGGTGTGCCCCGAGCCGGACAGCCAATGGCCTCCCGCCTCTCTACGCTAGGCCGCGACGGTTGGTGCTGAGTTCCAGCAGCCCGCGGGAGGTGGGGGAGGATTGGCGCAGGCAGCAGCCAATGGGCGGTGCGCGCGAGGCGCGGGGCCAATGAAAGTGCCGGGGGCGGGGCGGGCGCCGCGGCGGGCGGCTGAGAGGAGCGGCCGGTGGCGGCGGCGGCGGCCGGTGGCGGCGGCGGCCGGTCATGGCGGAGGCGGAGGCCGGCGGCGACGACGCCCGCTGCGTGCGGCTGAGCGCCGAGCGGGCCCAGGCGCTGCTGGCCGACGTGGACACGCTGCTGTTCGACTGCGACGGCGTGCTGTGGCGTGGCGAGACGGCCGTACCCGGCGCGCCCGAGGCTCTGAGAGCGCTGCGGGCCCGTGGCAAGCGCCTGGGCTTTATCACCAACAACAGCAGTAAGACCCGCGAGGCCTACGCCGATAAGCTGCGGCGCCTGGGCTTCGGCGGCCCGGCGGGGCCCGGTGCCGGCCTGGAGGTCTTCGGCACGGCCTACTGCACGGCACTCTACCTGCGCCAGCGCTTGGCCGGCGCGCCGGCGCCCAAGGCCTACGTGCTGGGCAGCCCGGCCCTGGCCGCCGAGCTGCAAGCCGTGGGAGTCGCCAGCGTGGGCGTGGGACCTGAGCCTCTGCAGGGCGACGGCCCCGGCGACTGGCTGGACGCGCCGCTTGAGCCCGACGTGCACGCGGTAGTGGTTGGCTTCGACCCGCACTTCAGCTACATGAAGCTGACGAAGGCCCTGCGCTACCTGCAGCAGCCTGGCTGCCTGCTCGTGGGGACCAACATGGATAACCGGCTCCCGCTCGAGAACGGCCGCTTCATCGCGGGTCCGTGCGCCCCGGGGGCGGGTGGCTGGGGGCCTTGACCGCAGGTCCCCCCGCGCCCTCTGACCCGGGCTGTCCCCCTTCCTCTCTGCCCCGCAGGTACCGGCTGTCTGGTCCGAGCCGTGGAGATGGCGGCCCAGCGCCAGGCTGATATTATAGGGAAGCCCAGCCGCTTCATCTTTGACTGCGTGTCCCAGGAGTATGGAATCAACCCGGAACGCACCGTCATGGTGGGAGACCGCCTGGACACAGACATCCTCCTGGGCGTCACCTGTGGCCTGAAGACGATCCTGACCCTCACTGGAGTCTCTACTCTAGGGGACGTGAAGAGCAATCAGGAAAGTGACTGCATGTCTAAGAAGAGAATGGTCCCTGACTTCTATGTTGACAGCATAGCCGACCTTTTGCCCGCCCTTCAAGGTTAAAGATTTAGTGTCTTTAATCTTCAGAATAAAAAAAATTGAAAATCAGTTACCCAAATTTATAGGTGGGGCTTGAGCATATGCTCAGCTACCTGGCTTCAGAGGGTGTAACTGGAGTTAAGCAAAGGGATTGGTTAACCTTGTAAGTAAATGTTTTGGGGGTGATTTTGTTTACAGATGTTTCTATTCTAAGATGCACTTTTTGGGGGAGGGTAGAGACAGAGTCTCACTTTATCGCCCTCAGTAGAGTGCTATGGCGTCACAGCTCACAGCAACCTCCAACTCCTGGGCCTAGGCGATTCTCCTGCCTCAGCCTCCCAAGTAGCTGGGACTACAGGCGCCGCCACAACGCCCCGCTATTTTTCTGTTTTGCGGTTCGCCGAAGCCGGGTTTGAACCCTCCACCTTCGGTATACGGGCCGGCGCCCTACTCAATGAGCCACAGGCGCCGCCCCTAAGATGCACTTTTAAGCTTAGGGGCATTGAGGGGGTGGGTTCTGGACCTTGGGTGTTGACAAGGGCAGCCTCAGCTTGGTCTGCTAATGAACTGAGGCATGTCAGAGATGGTTGGTCATTTATTTTGCTGGGAAATTCATTCAGGTATCAAAACCCTTTAAGAGCAGAGGAGAGGGACTGATTGTGACTGTTGTGAGAAGCTTGCACAGAGGGAACCAAGGTTCCATCACTGTGACTCCAGCATCAGAGCTTCCTGTATCCTGCCCCTCACTGCAGGGAGTGAGTGGAAGAGGGGGACCGCTCCCAGGTGGTGTCTTCCTGCCCTTGAGGTTTGGGGTGCTGCCCTTGCCACCCTTTTCACTTCCCTACTTCTTTGAAAATCACTCAGATGTCACACTTAAGTGTCTGTTCTGTTTCACATACCCAGGGCTACTGCTGCTCATACACAGTTACCCAGTTTGGTAAACTCAGCCCAGCTAAACCGCAGCTCTCTCGTTTATTTTTTTAAATTTTTGAGACAGCCTCAAGCTGTCATCCTGGATAGAGCACTGTGACATCACAGCTCACAGCAACCTCCAATTCCTGGGCTCAAGCGAATCTTGCCTCCGCCTCCCAAGTAGCTGGGACTACAGGCGCCCGCCACAAGGCCCGGCCATTTTTTGGTTGCAGCTGTCATTGTTTGGCGGCCAGGGCTGGATTCAAACCCGCCAGCTCCGGTGTATGTGGCTGGCACCTTAGCCTGTTGAGCCACAGGCGCTGAGCCAGCTCTCTCAAGTTTAAACTTAGGTGATTTGGACTGAGTATATTGTCTGAGTGGCCAAAAGGGAACGGATGCTTTCACTGAACTCTGGGCTTCTAAGCAGTGTTGGTACCAAAAATTACTATTTTTTTTTTCTTGAGACAACCTCAAGCTGTCACTGGGTAGAGTGCTGTAGCATCACAGCTCACAGCAACCTCCAACTCCTGAGCTCAAGGGATTCTCCTGCCTCTACCTCCCAAGTAGCTAGGACTACAGGTGCCCACCACAGCACCTGGCTATTTTTTGGTCTCAGCCATCATTGTTTGGCGGGCCCGGGCTGGATTTGAACCTGTCAGCTCAGGTGTATGTGCCTGGCGCCTTAGCCGCTTGAGCCACAGGTGCCGAGCCCCCAAATTACTATTTTTTAAACTTCCAAGCAACTTTTGTCAAGTGGTGGCATTAAATCTTAAGCCTGTCAACAGCTGTGCTCTGTCTCATAGAGAAAATCCCACAGAAGTCTCTGTGCCCTGCAGCCAACAGCAGGGTTAAAGGCACTTGGTGGTTAAGAAATGCCTGTTGCCCAAGGCTGTGTGTGTGGAGGGTGGGGGGGAGAATGAGAAGTCCCAAGAACAGGAAGTCCTTTTATGAAGCATCCAGTCTCTTGTCCTCTCATACCCTAGGTTGGGTGGGGATTACATGTGACCTATGGGCCAATTTGGCCCTAGATTCCCTTGTAGATGGCCAGCAGTAGGGGCAGTAGCCTTTTCTGCGTCTTCCCTAAGCCTGCTGACCTTTAACAGGTCTGAGAAGCAGACTTTTAGCAGCGCCTGCAGGGCAATACCTAGGAAACTGTTCCTTTTGGCCGACTCCTTCCCAGTGCCTTGCCCTGCACCCAATGGCTTCTCCCACCCCTGGGGTCACAGCACTACTTCACTTGTTCATGAAGAATTTTCAGAGCAATAAAGGGTGTCCTGAGCCTTGGGGGTCTGGAGCTTGGACTGTGCCACAGGGCAACATGAGGGTAGCCACACCTGTGAGGTTGGTGGTGCTGACGCTGGCTCTGCAAGGTTGACTCAAGGGTAAATCTGGATATTGAGCAGGCCTGTCCTAGTGTTCTCACCCACACCAGGAGCATGTGGCAGGTGCAGCAGCGACATCTCCCTCTTCAGCCCACCACCCAGGAGCCTGGGTGTGCCCTATCTCCGGCCCACTGCGCTGTGTGACCCTGAATGCATATTAAACTCTCTAACCCATAATGACTCAGGTGTTCTTTGCTCTTGTGTCACACTAGCCCTCTACCTTGCACTGAGGTGGCAGCTGTCTAGCTACAGGTAGGCGCAGGGAGGGGTAATAGAAGGGCTGACTAGGATTCTAGTTCCAGAGTTGGAATGCTGTCCCCATTTCAGGCTGTTACAGGGGAACAGGTTCTAAAGAATCAGGAAAAGCAATACAAAGGGACATTGGAGAAAGGGTAGACCATGCGTGAAGCTGGCTGTGACAGGTGTGCACACATGCTGAGCTGCAGTGTGTTCGATGGCTGGAGGTATGGGGTGGGAGTGGAGTTGAGTGAGCTGCCCAGGGCAGGTGGAACACTGAGGCAGACCTGACCATCTGGCATGCAGGAGGCTCCGGCTGGGTGCCTGTGCACGGTCCAGCCTCCTGGAGTCTGCTCTGTGGCGCACTCTCTGCAGGATCCTGTCTTGTGCTGGTGGTGCTAGGGAGTGGCTGAGGGTGCACAGGCCCACACCAAGCATTCACTCAATAGGCATTTATTGACAGCTTGCTGTGTGCTAGAGCCTGTCCCTGGGAGTCTAGAGATAGCCCAAGAGACTCTGTCTGACACAGACCTCTTCAGAAAAAATTAAATCTGCCTCTTACCAATTTGCCCTGACCATGCCTGGGCTGCCCTCCAATTAGGCTGGACTTGATTTCCATGTGGCTGTACCCTACACCCTCCCAGACCTGTGCTCTGCAGTCCGCACAGTCCAGGTGTCTAGAGAGCCAGGCCTCCTGGTGACAGGTGCCCCCAGGTGCAGGGGAGGGGACTGTCCTGACTCTGACCTGGATATCAGATCCCATTCCGAACCTGAACCTGGGGAGGAGGCAGTGGGTCAGGAGGGGAGGGGTACAGTTGTTTGGCTCATCAAAGGTATCCTGAGGTTTCCTGGGTGAGGCTGTAGGCAAGGGGCTGCAGACAATCGGTACATTGTCAGCAGGGGTTACAGCATGGAGCAAGGGAGCTGCTGCACTGAGAGCCCTGGGCCCAGGCCTGCTGGGGTGAGTGCCTCCCATGCCTCTGGGGCAAGGACCTAGGGAATACCTGAGGTAGGGTGGGACACAGTAATATCCACCCCCATCTCCACTGCCACCTTTCCTGAGAAAGCTTGCTACCTGGTCTCAATTCCAATGACTCATTGACCCCAACATGCCCCCAGGTGAAAACCAAGCCCCACCCTGGAGGCTGGAGAGCCACTGGCCTATTGCTGCTGCTGCTGCTGCTGGCACTGGCCACTGCAGGAGCTGTGGCTGGGGGGCTCCTTGGCCTCCTTACTCAGGGCCCTCCTAAGGTGAGTCCCTCCTCAGGAACCATGCACCAGAAAAAAAAGGCAGGGGAAGCCAGCACGTCCCAGCCCTCCAGAAATCCAGGGCTGGGAGCAGCTGTAACACAGGCCTTGGAGCAGAGGGCAGAGAACCAGAGGGATGGAATGGCCCACTTGGGGATGTCAGAAATCCTACAGCACAGTGATAAGGGTGTGCCAGGGGCTGCCAAGCTGAACTCCAATTTCCCACTCTCAGCCATTGCTGCAGATGCTGCAACTGACCCTCGCAAGCCCCCAGGTCCCCCAGTCCAACCAAACCATCCTGGTGGACGTGGCCCAGAACTCAGCAACCATTATAGTGACTCCGCCTCAGAGCAACCGCAGCTGGGTGGTGCTGTTCGACGGGCAGAGTGTGAGTGGACAGGGAGGGGTCACCACCTAGGTGTCTGGAGTAGCCCTCCCTCACACCCCTGCCTCTCCAGGGCTGCATCTGTTACCGCCCTGAGAAGCACCAGGCCTGCTTCCTACGCCAGATGGAGGACCAGGATTGGGAGACCCTGCAGCTGCTTGTGAATGCCTCAAGGGTGAGCAACCCCTGCTGGGCTCAGCCCAGGGCCAGAGGCCAGACAAAAGGTCCTGTGTGCAGCTTGGGCTGATGCAGGCTGGGGCTCTGGTTTCAGAGGAACAGAAAGCTCTATCTTCCTTAGCTGGAGCTGCTGACAAGAGCTGAGGGTGGGGCTGCCGAGGTGCGGGTGTGAATACATAGGCAAGAAGCAAGGGAGGTGCCCTTATCCCTAGCCTACAAGACCCTTCTCTGCAGGTCCAAGAGTCCTGTAGCCCCAGCCAGGACACCCACTATGCCCAGGAGCTGCTGGCCGTGCTAGGGAACCATGAGGTGGACCCTGCCCAGGTGGGGGATTTGGTTCAACATCTTTGTACAAAGACCCCCATCTACTGGGCCCGTCGAGCAGAGGGTGAGTCAGGGCAGCTGCATGGAGAAGACTGTTGCTTCTCAGGACAGTCTGGGGATTGGGGGAGAGAAGCCCTTGAGATTCATGGACCCCCCTTCCCCCCAGGGTCCCAGAGGCAGCGGCTGATCTATCTCTGCATTGACATCTGCTTCCCAAGCAACATCTGCGTGTCAGTCTGCTTTTATTACCTCCCAGACTAAGCCCCCTGACCTGGCCCAGCCCAGCCCCTGTCCTCAGTCTACCAGGCTGGCTAGGTCACCAGCACCATGGAGGTAGCAGAGACTAATAAACCCTTCCACCTGGCTGTGGTGGTGTTCTCTTGTGGCCTCAGGACTTGAAACGGGTGGAGAGGGGAGGAGAGAGGACAGCACTGGCTTAGTGGGTACCAGCCTCAGACCCTGCTTTAGCAGCTCCAGGCCCTGGGGTCTAAGACTTTTTCAAAGGAACGTAGGCTATCCTAGCCCATCTCATGCAGCCTGGTTCCGATGGCCTCCTGAGCCCAGTTACATACAGGTAAGCAACTGGGAGCTGAGAAAGCCCCACAGCAGATGGCCTAGGAGGCTTAGCCTGGCCAGGGGAGCCAGGGGAGCCTAATCAGGTCTGGTTAGCTGGGGCCGGCAGAAGCTAGCCCATAGGGTTTCACTCTGACCTGGTGCTGTGCAGGTCCATCCAGTCAGTGCCATGTGCACCAGGCAGTTCCAGCTGTCAGATGGATGCCTGCAGTTCTGAGGAGCACAGGCTAGCCCAGCACGCTGTCATTGAAGGCCAAGCAGACAACAGCCTTTTGGTGGCCACCGTACTCCCTCTTGATCTCTCCAGTCTCCACACACCAGAGCCGGGCCAGGTTGTCAGAGGAGGCTGAGGGAGGGTCAGACAACAGCTCAGGGCATAGGCTGGGGTAAGCCAACCAAGGCAGAGAAGCAGCAGCCATGATGGGCTGGCCCTAGAGGCCTAAGCAGGGTGGGTAGGGGGGCAGGAGGGCTGGGCTCACCGGTGACGATGTACTGGGAGTCCCCTGAGAAGGCGCAGCCCCACATCCAGCCTCGAGATGACTCTCCAGGGTTGCCACTTCTGATGCTCAGCTCTGTCATCAGGGAAAAGTTGGATGTCCTCCAAATCTTGCAAGTCTGGTCAGCTGAGCAGGTGGCAAGGAGCCTGGGGGTAAGTGTGGGATGTTGAGCAGTAGCCTCCCACCCTACACCCTTGCGCCACATACCAGGTAGGCCCCCAACCCCAGGCAAGACCCCCTACAGGCCACCAGTCCCTGACGCACGTGGAATCCGGGCTGAAGCGGCACTGCAGAGCGTAGCGTGTGTGAGCAGGAATCTTGGTCTTGGGGATGAGCTGGGTCACCTCGTCACCAATGCCCCCCGTCAGATTCCAGACATAGCAGTTTCCCTACAGGATAAAAGGCAGTCAAAGGGAGGTTGGCCTTGGACCTGAGACTTAGGGAAGCATGCCCTGGGGCCCCAACACTGGGTGTTGACTGTACTCAGGGACATGTAGGCAGGCACCTCTGGTCCTATCTGTAGGAGGCATATGCGAGGCCTGGTCCCAACCTAGGGACATATCAACCAGCCAAACATAGGAGATCAAGCCTGGCCAAGGACTTGCATATGACCTCCTGGAGGATGCTGCTGGCTAACGAGAATATGAAGAAGGATGAGGCGAGGGTACCAAACAGAAGGAATAGCACAGGCAAAGGCTGGAGGAGGGCAGTCTAGAGACATGGGGGATAGTGATACTGGGATGTCAATCAACTTAATGGGAGAAGATAAGGCTGGAAAGGAGAGCTGGGGCCAAACCACAGCATCCTACAGGCATGATTAAGAGATGGGGTATCTCAGAGTCCTACAGGGGAACTGATCTGGCCAATGCTGCTGAAGGATACCCTGGTGGTCAAGGGAGAATAGATCAGGGGCCAGGGGAGGTCAGAGAGGAGGAAGGCCTGAAAGAGTGTGTCTGCTGTCAGGGGGAGACAAAGATGATTTGGACCAGGAGGCAACAAGGAAAAAAGAGGGAAGTGGTCAGACTTGAAACTGAAGTATCCGCTACCTGCTGAATGGGCTCAGGTGTGGAGCAGAAGTGGCAACAGAATTAATACCCAGGCTGTGGTTTTGGTGGCTATGTGAGTGTTGGGAGCTCAGGAGGGGAAGCAGAATTGTGAGGGGAGAGGGGCCCAAAGAAATAAGCCAATCTGCAGGGGATAACGGGCTACACCCACAAGGACTCACGGTGCTATTGACTGCCGCCATGTAGCTGGCATCAGGGTCAATGTGGGCAGACGTGATGGAGACCTCAGGCTCAGGGATCAGCTGCTCATTGTGGTCTGTTTTCAAGTCCCAGATATGAATAGCTCCACTCTGGTCACCCACGATAAGCTCCGCCTGGGGTGCAGGGGAGGTGAGGCAGGGCAGGCCCCCTGACTTCCAAAGGTCTAGGCTACCTGGCCTCACAAGTCCATCTCACCTGGTTGGGGTGCAGGCACACACAGTTAATGGGCGCATTCACCTGGAAGATCCGCTGACACTGCAGATTCCGGGACCTGCAGGGTGGAGGTGAGGGGACACACCATAATCTGTAGTGGATGCCTTTAGTGCCCCATCTAGATGACCTTTCCCTGGTAGATTTATCCCTGTTCCTCTCCTGAGAGGAATACCCTATAGGAAGCACTTGGGGGTTTGGGCCCTTCTCTCTAGAGGCCAGCCTAAAACCAGTGACTGACTGAAGGGGAAGAATAGTATGGCCCCTGGCCTGGACACAGAGCTAGGTCTTTGATGCAATTGACTTTGTTCTGCTTTTCTCACTTCCTTTAATAAATCACCCACACAAAGCTCCCTATCTCATCCTTTGCTTGGAGAGAACCTAAGACACAGTCCCCCAGCCTGGCCCACCTCACCCACAGACAGCAGACCCCTTCTGCCTAGCACTTCACACCTGAGGTCCCATATCCTGGCTGTGCAGTCCTCCCCACCCGTGTACATCCAGCGGCCGTCCTCATGGAAACCCACAGATGCAATGTTCTTGTTGACACCATCATAGCTGATGATGGGGTTGGGATTATTGGAGTTGAGATCATACATGCGGATGTGCTGGTAACCTAGGGAGACAGGCTGACCTGAGCTTGGCTATGCACAAATTGGCCCACCAGAGGTCAGGGGTCAGAGCCCCAGGGTCACAGATACCTGCAGCAGCAATCATGCTGCGGTCTGGCGTGATCTCCAATGCGTTCACCTGCTTGGTCTGTTAAAGAGGATGGCAGGAAGCGAACCATACGGCCCTAGGGACCTCTGGGATCTGGCCTAAGCTGCTGCACCCTTCTCACCCAGGCCTTTTAGACGTATTCCCACCCGTGAAGTGCCCCGTACCGCCCTGCCCACCACCCAGGTGGAGGATACAGAGTCCTGGTGCTGCACGGTGCGGGTGCAGATCCCGCTGTGGGCCTGCCAGAACCGCACGGTGTGGTCATAGCCTGCAGTGGCCAAGATGACGGGGTCGCTGCCCACTGTGCCAGGGGAGGTGTTCATGGTATGGCTGTTAGTAACACTAAAGTCTGCACAGGCCCTCAGAACGTCTGGAGCGGAGAGAGGTGGGAAGAAGAGGATACCTCCCGGTACTAAGTACATTACAGAGCCACTAGGTACCGAGGGATGGCTGGGAAACGAGCTCAGACAGGTTCGTGGACATGCTTTAACAACCGGCAAGGGGGCGCGACAAAGCTCCCGGCTCGTGCTCCGCCCCCGCCCCACGCACCGGCGCGAACACCTTCCTACCACGCCCGGCAGGGGGCAGTCCGGGCCCACTCTGCCGCAGGGGCGGGCCGCAGGGAACAGCGAGCTCGGAGGCTGCGCATGCGTAACAGGCTGGCGACGGGCCCTGCTGGGACGCGACGCTATCTGGCTGGGTCCCCGAGCTCCCCGGTGTTCCACCGACCGCCATGGCTCCGTCCTACCGGCCGGCTTGCCCCAGCTGCGCTCTCCCTGCCGCTCAGAAGCTGTTTACCTGCTCTCGTTCCACGGCCTCCAAACCTTACAGGCGGCTCCGCGCTCGGCTGTGACCCAGGACGGCAAAGGGAGCCGGAGCGAGTCGATCAAGCCTGAGCGTAGGGTTATCGATGGGCCTCTAGGGCGAGACCATGGTGCTGGCGGGGGTGGGTGGGACGGGACCAAAGTTCTGGAACTAGGGGCTCCTCCAATTGGAGAACCCGTAGCGGCGCCGCGGGGTGGACGAAAGCAGCGACTTTATCCTCAGCCTTCTCCTCACTCGGAACCTGCCCCTCTGGCACTACCCATTTTCCGGACTTGGATTCCTAGGCGGGTGGCGCCGCCCCCATACCCTACCCCGACCTCCTACTCCACAGCAGGACTAGTATTGTGAGGTCAGTTACAGGGCTGGAATTTCACATGGGCATGAATATTTTTTTAGTATGAGTATCTCCCAAACATTGCGTGGGACATACTTTCGAAAAAACTTATTACTTGCTTATCGTGTAGTTTTATTTGCTTTATCTGTCACCTCCAGCCCAGAGCCTGTCCAGCTCCAACCTGATCCTTGGGACACCCCACTCAGCCCAGAGACCCCCTTCAGAACCACACTCATTCCAGTCCCGGGCACTACCACAGGTGGCTTTACCCCTGGGATGGGCTCTCCCATGGTTTCTTCCCACTGAGTTTATTATAATGCATCGTGGCTGCACCGCTGCTTTCCTCTGGCCACACCAAATCCCTCACCACCCACGGAGGCCCTTGGTCCCAGGAACCCTCCTTCCTTCCTCCTGCCTCTTAGCCTTTAAACACCACAAAACAATCCCAAACTCTCTCCTTCAAAGAGTCATCCTAGCTGCCCTGCTAGTTCCCTTCCTCACCGCCCACTCATTCCTTAAAACTCAAGGTCCCTGGCAATCTCACTTTGCTAAACCCAGTGGATACTTTTCCTCCCACATCTTGACACGTCTGCAGAGTGGTTGACAGCACCACTCCTTATAACCTCCCATTTCTACCTTCTTGCCTGGCACTCAATCTCTTTTCCTGCCACCTCTCCAGAGATCTCTCTGCACTGAATGCTAGATTTGGGGGCTGAAGACCACCAGCTCCAGTTCTTACAATAGCATCCCTTGCTCTGGGACGTTCCACCCTGTATCCAGCTCAGGTGGCTTCCAGAGTCTTGGTCTTCAAATCACATCCAGCTCCCTGTTATACACTGTCCCTTGAATGCCTCACCGACAACCACCACCTTCCACAGCCTAAAGGGTTCCTCATTGACTGCTTCTCCTGTGTGTAATGTCCACCCTTACGTTACAACTGGGGCAGGTGTGGACAAACCCCTCCCCCACTCTTCTCTTTGCTTCAGCCAGGATTCTACCTCTGGCCTGCCCCCCTGTCCTCTTTCCACTGCCCTGGCTCTACCCTGTCCCCCACACACACATTATCTCCTCCCAGTCATCAGGAGAGGATTGCCATCCTCACTTACTTTGCTCCCTCCAGACTTTCCTCTGAATCATAGGGTGGTTTTTTAGAAAAACTTAAGTCTGGGCTGGGTACAATATCTCAGGCCTATAATCCTAGCAAGTTGGGAAGCCAAGGAAAGAGAATTGCTTGAGGCCAGGAGTGAGATCTGCCTGAACACCATAGTGAGACTCCATCTCTACAAAAAAAATTACAAAAATTAGTTGGGCATGGTGGCAGGCACCTGTATTCCCAGCTACTGAGGAGACTGAGGTGGGAGGATGTCTTGAGTCCAGAAGTTCAAGGCGCCACTGCACTGTAGCCCTGGCAATAGAGTGAGAACCTAAGTCTGACCTTATCACCCTATTAGAAGCCTTCAGGTGTGGGCAGCACCTGTGGCTCAAAGGAGTGGGGCACTGGCCCCATATACCGAAGGTGGTGGGTTCAAACTCAGCCTTGGGCGAACTGCAAAAACAGAAAATTAGCCAGGTGTAGTGGCGGGGGCCTGTAGTCCCAGCAACTCGGGAGGCTGGGGCAAGTGAATCTCCTAAGCCCAGGAGTTGGAGGTTGCTGTGAGCTGTGATGCCACTGCACTCTACCCAGGGCAATAAAGTCAGACTCTCTCTCAAAGAAAAAAAAAAAAAACCTTCAGGGGTGGGCAGCACCTGTGGCTCAAAGGAGTGGGGCGCTGGCCCTATATGCCGGAGGTGGTGGGTTCAAACCCAGCCCTAGCCAAAAACTGCAAAAAAAACCCCAAAACTTCAGGGGTCGGCTCAGCACCTATAGCTCAGTGGCTAGGGTGCCAGCCACATACACCAGAGCTGGCAGGTTCGAATCCAGCCTGGGCCTGCCAAACAACAATGACAACTACAACCAAAAAACAGCTGGGCATTGTGGTGGGTGCCTGTAGTCCCAGCTACTTGGGAGGCTGAGGCCAGAGAATCAATCTCTTTTTTTTTTTGAGACAGAGCCTCAAGCTGTCACCCTGGGTAGAGTGCCGTGGCTTCACTGGTTACTCCAGTGCAGCAACCTCCAATTCCTGGGCTCAAGCGAGTCTCCTGCCTCTGCTTCCCAAGTACCTGGGAATACAGGCGCCCGCCACAACGCCCGGCCATTTTTTGGTTGCAACCATCATTGTTGTTTGGCGGGCCCAGGCTGGATTCGAACCTGCCAGCTCAGGTGTACGTGGCTGGCGCCTTAGCCCATTGAGCAACAGGCGCTGAGCCGAGAATCAATCTCTTTATTTATTTATTATTTTTTTTTGAGACAGAGCCTCAAGCTATCACTCTGGATAGAGTGGCAGCTCAGGTGTACGTGGCTGGCGCCTTAGCCCGTTGAGCCACAGGCGCCAAGCCGAGAATCAATCTCTTAAGCCCAAGAGTTTTAGGTTGCTGTGAGGTATGATGCCACGGCACTCTACCCAGGGTAACAGCTTGAGACACTGTCTAGAAAAAAAAAAGCCTTCAGAGGTCTCCATCACCCTCTCAACTCCTGGGCCTGTGGCTTCCTCTACTCTCTCCTCGGGTCATATTTTCTGGCCAGAGGAGAGACATACCCTCCTCTTCAAGTTCTTGTCTGTGCCCAGGATGCTTTTCCCTGCCAAACTCTTGGCTTTTAGCACCTTGAATAACCATTTTTTGGGGGGTGGGGGCTAGAGACAGGGTCTTGCTATTTTGCCCAGGCTGGTCTTGAACTCCTGGGTTCAAGCAATTCTCAGCCTGTAAAGTAACTGGGACTATAAGTAATAGAATCTTGAGGGCCTATTCTGTATGAGGTTTTGTTTTACTTGAGATAAAATTCACATAACATAAAATTAATCATTTAAAGTGAATAATTCAGTGGCTCTTAGGACTCACAGGACCAGCTACTACCTGTACCTGGTTCCAGAACTTTTTTTTTTTTGCAGTTTTTGACTGGGGCCGGGTTTAAACACACCACCTCCGGTATATGGGGCCAGTGCCCTACTCCTTTGAGCCCCAGGCGCCACCCATGGTTCCAGAACATTTCATCAACCCAAAAGGAATTTGCTATCCTCCCTCTCCCACCCCAGGCCCTGGCAACCACTAATCTTCTTTCTGTCTCTATAGATTTGCTTATTCTGGACATTTCACATAAATTAAATCATACAGTATAAGGCTTTTTTTGTCTGGCTTCTTTCACTCAGCGTAATGTTTTTGAGGTTTGTCCACATTGTAGCATGTGTCAGTGTTTGGGTCCTCTTTGTAGATAAATAATATTCTACTGTAAGGGTCAGCCAGCAGTCCTGGCACCTAATATGTCCTCTTCGTCTTCCTCTTAAAGTGCACGGGAGATCCCGGAGGCAGGCTCCACAGCTGGCTCACAGGCAGCTTGGGGAATAGCAAATGAATACATGGGCTTGGAGAGCTGGGAGAGAATCCTGTGAACAACAGCACTTCAAAGCTAGAGGCCACTACACCTATCAAGGAACCTAAGAGCAGGAGAGAAGAGTGGGCTGAGGTCCCACCTATCCCCAGCACCCTGCGTTGCTTGCCTTTTCTGTGGAACTTTTGGGCCAAAAGTGGAGGATGAGGGCAGGGGAACAGCACTCAGGTAGCTGCAGGTTCCTGAGCATTCCCTGCTAATGCACCAGGCAAGGCCCCCATCCTCCTGAGCAGCTCCAGCGCCTCTTCTGGGCAGGGCACGTGGCTGTCAATCCTCTGTGATGTATCAGGCACCTGCTAAGTGCTGTACAGAGATGGCACCCATATAACCTGTGCTTCTAGCAGCCCACAGGGAAGGCCTTTTTACACATAATGGGCCAGACACTGGGACTTTGGCAGGTAGGAGGGGCACCCAGGAGCACCCAAGCAGTCTGCTGGTGGGCAGAGGAAGGGGCTGTGGGCTGGCCAGCCAATACTGTGCATCTGGGAAGGAGGCCAGCCCAGGCTGCAGTGAGGCTGCTGCCAGCTCTGCTCCACGCTGAGCCTCAGCAATTCTGCTGGCTCAGCATGCTCCCACCCCTAGTCCCAGGATTGCTCTCCGTGTCCTCGAGGGCAGCCGGAGTCCCACGCCTCTGCATTTTCACCCCTAGCTGGAGTGGCTGCCTGCCGGGCTGCCCCCATTCTCATGCTGGGGGGATCCCCAGGCAGATGCACATCTGTTTCCGTGTAGACCTTCCCATCAGCCCTGCACTGCAGGCAGAGCTGCCGGCCCATTTAACAGATGAGGCAGTTGAATGTTGGATCTTGCCCAAGGTCACTGGTGAACAGTTTTGGATCTTGGGCTTCTTGATCTTTCCTGGACATTTCCATCCCTCAGAGTGAAGAACCTCTGGGGCCAGAAGCAGGAGCTTCTAGACCACACTCTCAGTACCCGCTGGGACTCCAGAATTCTCTGCCCAGACAGCCCCAAACCCACTCCCAAAATCCATACAGCCACCTTCTGAGTCTGTCTTCTTGAAGGTGGCCACACAGTGTGGTGCCCACCCTAAGGGGTGCCTGCTATGGGATGTGGATGGTGCTGGAGCTAGGCAGGGAACATGTGGGATGGCTGCAGGCAAGGGCCATTTTGTTATCCAAAGGGATCCAAGAATTCTAAATTTGAACTCAGCCTTTCAGGTCATAATAAAGGTATATTTGTCAAGAAGAAAGGCTGGGACATATTTTATTTCACAGGTTATTAGTTGATTTATAACATCGGAAGTGTTCAGGCTAGGCACAATGGTTTATACCTGTAATGCCAGCACTTTGGGAGAAACAGGCAGGAGGATTACGTGAGGCCAGAACTTAGAAATCAGCCTGGGCTGATTTAAAGCGAATAAATGGGCTCCATGCCTGTGGCTCAACGGGCTAAGGCACCAGCCACGTACACCTTAGCTGGCGGGTTCGAATCCAGCCCGGGCCCACCAAGCAACAATGTCGGCTGCAACCAAAAAATAGTCGGGCGTTGTGGCAGGCACCTGTAGTCCCAGCTACTTGGGAGGCAGAGGCAGGAGAATCACTTGAACCCAGGAATTGGAGGTTGCTGTGAGCTGTGATGCCATAGCACTCTACTCAGGGTGACAGCTTGAGGCTCTGTCTCAAAAAAATAAAATAAGGGCGGCTCCTGTGGCTCAGTGAGCAGGGCGCTGGCCCCATATACCGAAGGTGGCGGGTTCAAGCCCGGCCTTGGCTGAACTGCAAAACAAAAAAATAGCCGGGCGCTGTGGCAGGCGCCTGTAGTCCCAGCTACTAGGGAGGCTGAGGCAAGAGAATCGCTTAAGCCCAAGAGCTGGAGGTTGCTGTGAGCAGTGTGACGCCA
>CAUYON010180456.1:0-13011 GCA_963573935.1 Arctocebus calabarensis
CTGTGGCGGGTGCCTGTAGTCCCAGCTACTAGGGAGGCTGAGGCAAGAGAATCGCTTAAGCCCAAGAGCTGGAGGTTGCTGTGAGCAGTGTGACGCCACGGCACTCTACCCAGGGCGATAAAGTGAGACTCTGTCTCTAAAAAAGAAAAAAAAAGAAAATGGGTTATGGAAAAGCTGTATGTCCTGTTCATGGAGATGAAGCTCTTTAAATCTAAATTGGAACTCCTCTTGCAACTTTTCCAGTGAATCCACACATGTTCTGTTTGGGAATGCAACCAATGGTTTTTCCACTAACAGATTTTGCGGCCCGGGGATGAGTCCACTGCTAAACAGGACAGGCAGTGGAGGCAAAAACACCCGGCCGCCTGGATAAACGTCCTTGGAGGGCCGCATGTGGCCCGCGGGCCATAGTTTGAGGACCCCTGGTCTAGATAAATAAGGGATCACTGTAGTACTTAAAACAAGAACAAAAAAAGAGAAAAGAAAACATTAAAAAAGGAGAAAACAATTGATCATGGGCCATGAGTTTGACCTAAGAAGGGAGATAAAGGGACAGTGAGGACAGTGGGCTTGGCCTGGTCTGTGAAGCTGAGAGAGTCCGTGGTGAGGGGGGGACAGGTACCAGAGAGCCTTCCCGCTGGGCGACGCCATGGAGCCAACATGTCTGGAACAGTATTATCAGGCCTTGGGAAAATAAAATAACAAATGTTGTGCTGGCTGCCAGGAAAGGAACAGATGATTCTGGAAATTATAATCTCCTCCACTAACTTTAATCCCTAAAACAAACATTGCTAGGGGAAAAGTCGTTTAATACCTGGAGGAAGGTTAGTGCTGTCCCTCAATGGGACATGATGCAACTGGGAGCCGGGCCTGCAGGTTACGGGCTCTGCCCAGAGGCTCCACTTGGCAAGGGGAGAGCCGCCAGCGGCCCTTCCGAACAGCTCCAGGCTAGGAGCTCCCGAGCCAGGCAGGCGAGCAGGGAGTGAGGTTGTGATAGGGATGTTTTATGTGAAAAGGAAAATCTCTTTTGTGGAGGTGGATCGTGCCCTAGACATTTGCTCATTTATTCCTCGGATACTGACTGAGCACCCACTGGGTGCAGGGCCTCTTCCAATGCCCTGGCTATAGTGAGGGAGACAGAAAGTACGTGGGTTTCTGAGAGCAGCTCAGGTCACTGTAAGTGCCCTGGGAAAATGTGGGTTTGCTAGGGAAGGAAAGGACACCATCCCTAGGTGGTCAGGGAAGACCTCCAGGAAGAGATGTTTGAGCCAAGGTTTCAGAAAGAGGCAAAAGTGTAAAGATCTGGAGGAAGGGTCCCAGGTTGGGACAGGGCGAAACGGGGCTGAGGTGAGAGGTGGGCAAGGGTATTTGGCAAGGCGGGTCTGGGGGTGCCGAGTTCAGCTCTCAGAGCTGAATTGGCAGTTTGGGGAGGTTTTACTGATTTACTCTTTTAAAGATCTTTCTGACCACTGTGGGAGAAGAGACGCAGGGTAAATATGGGACCTGCTCAGCCCTACACAGGACACTCCACACGTGACCCTCTGACATCACATGGTGGGGGACTGGCTTAAGTGAGTTGGGTGACTTTCACAAACCCAGAAGTAAATTTGGGAGATCCTACACAGGCCTGGGACGTGGGTGCCCCAACAGGAAAAGAACTGGGCATGCACCCACAGCCCAACTACTTAGATGGGCTCAGATCCTTCTTCCTAAACCTCACCCCTGCGGGCATCTTTAGCAAGAGGCCGCTCTGAATTAAAATCTAAAACTCCCAGAGCACTTGGGTTTCCTGTTGTCAGGCACCTCATTTACAGTTCACCACAGCCCTTGAGCCCGATACTATTATTATTCCCATTTGACAGATCAGGAAACTGAGACCTGGAGAGCTTGCTCAAAGTCAGGAAGAGCCAGGATTTGAGCCAGAGACATAGAGCAGGCAGCCCACACACTCAACTCACAGCACTGTGCTCCTGCCCCTGCTGGAAGGCTAAGCTAAATTGCACACCGACTTGCTCCCACATCAGGACATGGGCGGCTGCACTGTGATTCACATTTGACTTTTTCTTGGACCAGGGTTGTTCACCTGCATTATCACAGCAGTACACGCTGATTTTCTACAATGTTCATGCCATGAGCCATTGAACTATCCTACCCCCGAGAACGTGCCAGGAGGCAGCATAGTGCTGGTGACCAGCCCAGGCCTGGTCTCAAGTCCAGCTCTGAAAGTTCTGTGCATACCCTTGGGCAAACTACTTCACCTCTCTGGGGTCATAAATACAGTGCTTAGCCCTTCCGATGATACTGTTATAACCTCCTTCCTCCAGGGGCAGGAATGCCTTTCTGATTGGCTGGCCCACAAGACTTTCTCACTGGACTCATCCCATGGTGGAGCCTCTGCCCTGACTGCTCCATCTCCATCACTCCTAGGCAGCACAGTGGTCCCCCCACCCTTGCTTGGCTGTCTATTCTCTGTGCAGCCTTTGGTGTGGCCTGTTTCCTGCGTGACTCACGAGGTGCCCTTGTACTTCTTTTGCCGGCTGCCTGCTTCCTTGACTTCTTGCCCCTGAGGTCAGAGGTCAGCAAACAGTTCTCTGAGGCAGTTCCCAACTTGCTCACATCACGACACACAACTATTTTACACTGTGCACGCACATTATGGCCACCCTGTACATACACACATGTACATCCATTTGTCTCTATTTTTATACTCTCCTTTATCAAAAGGTAACATATTATAATTTTTTTCACTTAGTGCTACATCTTCATCAGAAAACTGTGCATAATAAATATAAACAAACAACAAACTCAGTAAAATTCAGAGTAACTGAATGGGCAAGAGGATGTTGTTTGGCTGAAACTAAACTGCTTTTTAAAATTTCTTTTAATGTTTTTAATTTTTTGAGACAGAGTCTCACTTTGTTGCCCTCTGTAGAGTGCTGTGATGTCATAGCTCATAGCAACCTCAAACTCTTGGGCTCAAGTAATCCCCTTGCCTCAGCCTCCCAAGTAGCTGGGACTACAGGTGCCTGTTACAATGCCTGGCTATTTTTAGAGATAGGGTCTCGCTCTGGCTCTGGTCTTAAACTCATGAGCTCAGGCAGTCCACCTGCCTTGGCCTCCCAGAGTGCTGGGACTACAGGCATGAACCATCGCGCTCGGCCCTACACTGCTGCTTTTTTTTCATTTATTTTATTTATTTTTTATTTTTATTTTTATTTTTTGAGATAGAGCCTCAATCTGTCTCCCTGGATAAAGTGCAGTGGCTTTGCAGCTCACAGCAACCTCCAATTCCTGGGCTCAAGCAAGTCTCTTGCCTCTGCCTCCCAAGTAGCTGGGACTACAGGTGCTCGCCACAACGTCCGGCCATTTTTTGGTTGCAGAGGAATCAGGGTCACCTGGCAAGGCGTGGTTTGGTGGGCCCAGGCTGAATTCGAACCCGCCAGCTCAGGTGTACGTGGCTGGCACCTTAGCCTGTTGAGCCACAGGCGCCGAGCCTACACTGCTGTTTTTAACAAGGTGGGGGATGACTCAGTTCTCCCCACCTCTCTGAATTACTGCAGTACTCTGTTTGCACAGTGGACTGTTACATCATTTGGGCTTCACTTGGCTTCAACGCATCATTTACACATTAAATCCGCCTCTGTTCTTGTTAGCCAGCAGCAATTAAAAAGGGCTGCTTGCTGCCAACGCAATCATAAACACAAATGCAAACTTGAGCAGTGAAATCCTGTGTCAACAATAAACTGTAAGGTGGTCAAGTTGACTGCAGTGATAATGAAAATAATTGTAATAGCCAACTTGCAATGCATTAACACCAAACTTAGCACTTCACATGCAAGGTCTCATTTAATCTTTCCAGCACTAACCATTTTGTAGATGAGAGCATTTAGTCTTAGAGGGATTAAATGACTTGCTCAAGGTCACACTTATAGGAAGTGATAGTGAGAATTTGAACCCACGTCTATCTGAACTCAGACCACAAGGAGCTGTTGATGAGGGTGGTGACCTTACTGTGCTCTTGGCCATCGATTTCTGGCTGTAATTGCTCTCCTTGGTCAGGGCCTGCTGGGCTGGGCTGGGCAAGATATATGGGGCCTAGGGCAGAGAGGGAAGGGAACATGGTGGTCACAGTCCCTGTGGGGGACCAAGGGATCCTCTCCCTAAGTTCTGGGTTAAAGTGCACCACGCCTTGCCAGGTGACCCTGATTCCTCTCACCCAGTATCAAAGTGAATAAACACACACATGCCAACAATACCATTTGGAAGACAGCGATCCGTGTCCGTGACTGTAACAATGACACACTGTCAGGTCCTGGCAAACAACGAAGAGCTCTGCATGTTCCTGAGCTGACTGAGGCGGGCTGCGCTGGGCGGTGCTTGTGAAGATAGCACAGGCTTGCGGCCCTTGTCTCCCTGTGACCTACACCTTGTTCCCCTCCTGCCCTCTCTCCCTTCGTCTCCCACCTCCTCTCCTGGCACTGCCATTTGATCATTCCCTGTCCTGGGCCTGTCCTTATCCCATGGTGGAGCCTGAAGCTGTAACTCCTACCCCAGGGGAGAGACACGTGGTCACGCAGGCCAGGGGCTGGTGCACGTCAGGCCTTCACATGCTTCCTAGGCAGCAGTAGGACTCATGCTTCCACACCAAAGACGATGATCCCGTGGTGTCCGGAGGGAGCTGGCTGCCATCTATCCTCTTTAACAGCAGCCCCAGAGTGGGGTTTAGCCCTCAAGGATTAGGAGGCCCAAGGCCAACAAGGCACCTGGGGACTGACTCACCATCTTCCATGCCTTGTCACTTCAGACCTGCCATAGCCCCTCTCTTGGTGAAGATTCCCAGAGAAGGCACACACAGTAGACTGGCACCTTCCCTCCCAGCCCCTTCCTCAGATCCAGGCCTGGGGACAGGAACTACTCCCCCACCCCCACCCCACGCCCGGGCCCAGGCAGCCCAGCCCTTTCTGCTAAGTCTCTTGTCCCACAAAGGTGATTGTAAAAGCCAAGACCTGCCCACTGTTGGCTCCAGGTAATGTGCCAGGTACTACTTGGGATCAAGCTGTGGGATCCATGGTGCAGTTCCCAGTATGACCTTCATCTGACTCACCATGATTGTGTGAGTATTTGGGTATTCTCATTCTTCATCTGGGTTTGAGCTTCTACCAGAAGTCCACCTTTCCTATTTAAAAAATTTGGTTTCTTAGACTAAGGAAACCATACCTATGTAAGCTTCACCAGCCCCACCTCACGCCTCCCCCATCCCTTCCCATAACCTCCCAGCTGGGTCACTCTGCCCCAGCCACACTGGCCTCCCTGCTGGTCTGCACCCCACCCCACCCCACCCCACTATGCCTCTGCCACAGGGCCTTTGCATGGCTACCACCACCTGACCTCTCCTGCATGACACCCACTTGCCTTTTGGGGCCTTTTCTGGGATGTCACCTTTGCTGACTATAATATGTGAAAATGAAAACCGCACTTTCCACCCCCTCTCCCTGCTTTATTTTTCACCATAGCACTTTTCACCATTGGACACTGTTTCCATTTGTTTGCGTGTTGCATTTCTTTCTTCCCCTACTCAATAGTCAGGCCCATGCAGGTAGGCAGACCTCTCTGTCTCTTTCCCTCCCCGCTGTGTCTCTAATGGCAGAACAGTGTCTGCCACCCGGCAGGTGCTCCAGCAGCATTCGTTGAATTAATGATTTCACTGTAGAAACTTGACTATACATAAAAACACAAATAACAAATGAAAGATGCCTAGAACGTCTGTCCCTTCCAGCGAACCCCTGGAGGCATTCAAGTATCCAAGTGGAAGCTGAGCTGCGGCCAGCGTGGGGAGGGGCTGCAGAAAGGACATGCTACCAGGTGGGGGCACAGTTGCGGGGCCTCCCGTTTTCCTGCTCTAAGGGAAGTTTGTGGTCTCACAAAACACTTCCCTTCTTACCCCAAGTCATTCTCAGAAAATTCTGGAACCCCTGACCAACTCTTTCCAGCACAGGGCTTTTTCCTCGGCCCTTGGCATGGGTGAGGAGCCCCATAGCCCAGGAGGCCTGGAGCACAGGGCAGAGCCCTAGTCTGTGTAGCAAACAGTGACAAAGGTGGGGTGAAGCTATCTGGACACTCACTGGCCTAGGCTGAATGTCGGGCAGTCCCTATATCCTTAGTTGTGTCCCCATCCACGTATCACAATGTCTGGAATGTCACCATTACTGGGCATTCAGTTTCTGCTTTTAAGATGAGATCTTTTTAATTTTTGTAGAAATAGGACCCTGCTCTCTCTCCCAGGATGGAAAAGATGCTCTCTTAGAGAGGTGACTTGTCACAGCAGTCACATGAAGCAGCTCAGAATTTACATATCCTGACCGGACTTTGGTAACGGCTTTTCCAGGGGTGCTGGCAGGAAGGGAGGTGCGCTGAGGCTTCCATTCTCCATGACGGCAGCACTCAGAAGTGAAAGCCTCAAGTCAACAGCTGTGACCTCATGGATGAGCCCCGTGCAGGCACCAGGGCCACATATCTGGGGCAGGAAGTGGCTATGAGAAGCGAGAACCAGTGTAAAACACCCTGTTAGCAGCCACATTCCTCCTCCAAGAGCTCAGTCTTCGCAGAAGTGGGTTACTGGGGCGTGTCACCTATGGGCAGTATTTAGGGAATTCTTTGAGGGTCCACTTAGGACAGGGCACTTGGGGCTTCACAGTTATGACAAAGACAGCACACGAGCCACCACTGTTCTGCCCTGGCCCACAGCAGACCTCACACCATCCCCACACAGCTGCAGCATCTTCTGCCCACAGTATTCCAGACTCTGATCTATCGGGGTCTTCACATAGTCAGCCCCACTGACTGGAGAGCTGGTCCAGTAGACAGAGCACGTGTGGCCCCTTGCCTACACGCCCAGCAGAAGAAGCCACTCTATGCATCAGCTCAGGGTGCTAGGGATGACTTTATAAAATTGAGACTTTCTGAGTTCCAAGCGTCAGCTGGGCACCTGTGGGCAGATGGTGGGGAGGCCTCTTGCCTGGGACCCAGCTGCTGACCTGATATGTCCATTTGAGCCTTTGCCCCTTGGCAAACTCTCCAGTGCCTTCAGGCAAAGGCAGTTGGCCCTGGCCCCACAGGACAGTCCTTGCCTTAGGATGTTACCCACTGGACAGGTCTTCTCTACTCTGAGACTCCTAAACCATCAATAAGGAAATTGACCTGTGGCTTAACTTTGCAGAGCCTCAGTTTCTTCATCCATTAAATGAGGATAATGATACCTGCCCTGCTAAGATGTCACAAGAATGGGATGAACTACTTCTATAAAATACTTGGCACGGTAACCCACACACAGCAGGTGTTCAGAGAGGACAGCTGGGACTCTGATGTGGGCTGGGGACTTTTCCACTGCTTAGATCCCAGCCTGTGTCCCAAACCTTCCTGTGGGAACTGTCCATCCTACACCAACTCTGTTGTTTCCAGAACCAAAATACTTTACAATGGGTATGATGGCTCATCCCTGTAATCTCAGCACTTTGAGAGGCCAAGGAAGGAGGATCACTTGAGGCCAGGAGTTTGAGACCAGCCTGGGCAACATAGCAAGAGCCTATCTCTATAAAAAATGAAAAATTATCTGGGTGTGGTGACACATGCTTGTAGTCCAAGCTGCTCATGTGGCTGAGACAGGAAGATCATTTGTGCCCAAGAGTTCGAGGATGCAGTAAGCTGTGATCACACCATTGCACTCTAGCCTGGGCACTAGAGTGAGACCTTATCTTTAAAAATATTTAAAAAAAACAAAACTGAGATAGCTTGGGCAAGCTTGGAAGGTTAGAAATTTGGTTTCTGCTGTGTTTGGAGAAGAGCAGGAAAGACGAGCCTGCACTCTTTTTTTGAGAAGTAGCCCAGAAATTCCTGCACAGTTGCCCATTGGTGCTCATGTTCTTGTGTGTGTGTGTGTATACACACGCATGCATACACGTGACATGAGAGACAGAGAGAGAAAGAGAAAAGCTCCTATACTCTGTGGTGGGTAGATCGGCGAATCTCCTGCTTGGAAACAGGAGGAGGTGCACCTGCCTGATTCTGGCTTCCCCAGGGTAGTTCCCGGAGTCCATGGCCCTGGGGCCCTCCTATCACACAGATAACACTGGTAAAAGGATGCCAGAGTGGGAGGAGGTGGGTTTGCTTGATTACTAGTATTTTGAAACAAGAAAATATCTCATAATGTAGAATTAAAAGAAAAGAAGAAGCTGGTTAAAAATAGTAGATATAGGCTCGGCGCCTGTGGCTCAACGGGCTAAGGCGCCAGCCACGTACACCTGAGCTGGTGGGTTCAAATCCAGCCCGGACCCACCAAACAACAATGATGGCTGCAACCAAAAAATGGCCGGGCGTTGTGGCAGGCTCCTATAGTCCCAGCTACTTGGGAGGCAGAGGCAGGAGACTCGCGTAAGCCCAGGAATTGGAGGTTGCTATGAGCTGTAATGCCACAACATTCTATCCAGGGTGACAGCTTGAGGCTCTGTCTCAAAAAAAAAAAAAAAAAAGTAGATATATGGGTAGCACCATTGGCTCAAAGGAGTAGGGCATCAGCCCCGTATACTGGAGGCGGCGGGTTCAAACCCAGCCCTGGCCAAAAACTGCAAAAAAAAAAAAAGATAGTAGATATAAATGAAGTTTATCTATACACAATGAAAAAAGATTGGATAGAAATACACCAACTGGGGGCGGTGCCTGTGGCTCAGTGAGTAGGCCACCAGACCCATATACTGAGGGGGGTGGGTTCAAACTCGGCCCCGGCCAAACTGCAACAAAAAATAGCTGGGTATTGTAGCGGGCGTCTGTGTTCCTAGCTAATCGGGAGGCTGAGGCAAGAGAATCACCTAAGCCCAAGAGCTGGAGGTTGCTGTGAGCTGTAACAAGATGGCACTCTACTGATGATAACAAAGTGAGACTATGTCTCTAAAAAAAAAAAAAAGAAATACACCAGCTGACTGAGAGTGGCTGTTGCTAGGTGGTAGGCTTGAGGTTGGATTTTTATTTTCCCCTTTATGGTCGTGAACATGATTTGCAGTGGTGACAAACATTATTTTTATACTGGGCACGTGAAACCTGTGCTTTGGGCCCCAGGGTAGGCAGGGCAGACTCCCCTCTCCTGCCCCTGAAGCTGGGGTGGGCCAGGCCCACCTCTCAGGAAGGGTGAGATCTGGGTCTGTGTCTCTCAGACTGGGGGACACCTCCTCTCTCCTGTCTGGATGTTAGGTTTGGACCTTGCCTGTCCCCTGGTCATGAAGGTGGCAGGGCCCTATGAGCCACCTTGCTGACTCACAGAGGAGCTGTGACCTAGGCACACACCCACCAGCAGCTGACTCCTTGCCGGGAAGTGGGCCGAGCACACACGGTGAAGCTTCCTGCATGTCCTTCCACCTGCCCCACAGCTCTGCTGCTGAGTCAGGCTCCCCTGGGGAATGACGCAGGATGTGGCAGCACAGGGAGAGGTGTGGGCGGCAGCCCCATGTCGAGGCCGGCTTTAAAGAGCGGCAAGAAACTCTGAGGAAATGCAGTGCTGCCCGCGTCCACCCCTCGAAACGTGGGACGTTCCTGGTAGGGTCTCCTCTTGGACCTGCCCACCATGCGCTAGGCACCCCAGCCCTTACTTACTCATGCCTCCACTTACAGAGGCTGGAAGAGCTTTGGAGTCTGTCAGTGGGGACGGATCCTCTTGGCATTTTGGGCGGGACAGTTCTTCACATAACACTTCCACGCATGGCAGCAGCCCCTCACATTAAATCATGGTGACAACCGAGATGACACCACACGTTTCCAAACTCCCCTGAGAGGTGCTGTGGACCAGGGTTGGCTGGCCACAGGCTCCAGTTTGGAGAGGCAGGTGAGACTGAGGGAGTCCTCAGGTGAGCAGGCTTCCTGGGAGGAAAGACAAAGACTCCTCTCAGGAAGCCTGAGTCCTTTCCCTGAGCTCCGGGACCAAGGCCAGCAATCACATACATCTGGGCTTTGGGAGGTGTGATACCAGAGCTGCTATTTTGCTGAAGGTGGAGGCGCCGTGGTTACCTGCAGCCAGCTGCATCCCCACTGCTACCTGTGAGGAAGCAGACACAGGCCAGTCACTTGCCCAAGGTCCCTGCTGTGGAAAGGAGTGAGGCTGGATTCATACACAGAAAACCCACGATTCTGCCCTGGCCCACTTCGGGTTTAAGTGCTAATTATTCCTGTGTCTACTGTTGAAAGGGGGCTACAGAAATATTTCCAGTCCTACATGTTCTTCCAGAAACTTTCCTTGTAATTAGGCAGGGCTTTGTGGCTGCCTCTCTCTCACCCTGAGCCCATTCACACATTGTGAGGAAGCCCGGGCCACACAGTAAGGCTGCCATGGACATTCCAGCCAATGCCTGAGTCCTCTGCTGCTCCTTCTCCAGAATGGGGAGCTGCTACATGAGTGAGGGGTCTTTGGGAGAACTCACACTGAGTCCTGTCTAAATTCTTGACCCACATGATCTGTAAACAGTTGTTTTACTCTCTTGAATAGGAGGCTACTAAAAGTTTGGACTTTGAGTTGGGAGCTGTGGGCAGCTGTGGATGCTTCTGACTGGGGAACTGTGTGACTGGGGCACTGGCCTCTCTGAATTCCTTTGCAGAACAGAGAAACAAGAGACAGGGAGGTCAACTGCACCTGCCCAGGCCCTTGTGAGGAGGGGTCTTAGGGCAGAGCAGAGGGGATGGCACAGGGTTAGAGGGCACAACAGAAAGGGCACAGAATGGCCCAATTATCCTGTTTCATCTCACCTTGGTCATCAACTTCGAAAGTCATTTTCCTTTTGGGAGCTTAACTTTTTTTTGAGACAAGAGTCTCACTCTGTCACCCTCAGTAGAGTGCTGTGGCATCACAAACCACAACCATCACAGCAACCTCAAATTCTTGTGCTCAAGCCATCCTCCTGATTCAGCCTCCATAGTAACTGAGACTACAGGTGTGCACCACGACTCCTGGCTAATTTGGAGCTTAACCTATAAAATGAATGAGACCAAAAAGAGATTTTTTTCCTGCATAAATTCTCCGCAGTGGCTAAGACCCAACCTGTGCCTTATTTTCCCAGGTTCAGCCCCTTTGGGGAAGGGGTGTCTGTCCCCTAAATTCTCTGATCTTACTCCCATCCCTCAAACACAGCCTCCTTACTCTCATGTCCTGCTTGGTGTTCCTTGTTGGTAATTCCCTTTTATTTTGTATAATACACGTGTATCTCCTAGATCCTGTTTCCAATTCCCCCTCCCCCCTTACATAGGGGCACCTATGTAAGAGCTTCTGTGGAGTCTCCACCTATGAGGAGGAAGAGCTGGATCATGGATATGCTCATCTTTGACCTGCAAAGCTGCCACCTTGGGCCCCTTCCAGCAGCCTCACCGATCTCCAGCGACAGTGGTTAAGGGGTCCCATTTGGGTCTAAATTTAGTACTAATGGCACCTTTTGTCTTCTTCTTCTGTTTCTTTTTTTTTTTTTTGAGATAGACCCTCTGTCTTTTCCCCGGGGTAGAGTGCCATGGTGTCATAGCTCACAGCAACCTCAAACTTGTGGGCTCAAGTGATCCTCCAGATTCAGCCTCCCGAGTAACTGGGACTATAGGTGCCCACCACAACACCCAGCTAATTTTTCTATTTTTTGTAGAGATAGGGTCTTGCTCTTTCTCAGTTTGATCTCAACTCCTGAGCTCAAGGAATCCTCCTACCTCGGCCTCCCAGAGTGCTGGAATTATAGACATGAGCCACCATGCCCAGCCTGTCTTCAATTTTTAATAATCTGAGTGGTGAAACATAATGGCTCCCTATTTTAATTTACATTTCTCTGATACCAGTGAGGTAGAGCCTCTTTTCCTATGATTATTAGCCATATTGGGTTTTTGGCTTACGAGGTGCTTGCTCATAACTTTTGCCAAATTTTCTGTTGGGTTGGTTGTCAATCTTCTTGGTCTGCAGAAGTCTTTTATGCATTCTAGATATTGATTTCCTGCTGGTTATATGCATTACAAATGCTTCCTCCATGTGACAGCATATCTTTTCATTTTGCTTGTGACATTTGCTTCCATCCAAGAGCTTAGCTTCCAAGATTAGGCATGCTTAGGGCAGTGTGGCCATAGACACAGCAGTTTCTGTTGAACTGAAGATTTAAATGTCAATGTCATTGACTTATCAATCTTTTTTCTTTCTTTCTTTTTTTCTTTTTTGAGACAGAGTTTCACTTTGTCACCCTCAGTATAACAGTAAAGTGCTATGGCATCATAGCTCGCACCACTCTCAAACTCCTCAGTTCAAGTGATCCTCTTGCCCCAGTCTCCTGAGTAATGAGACTATAGGCGCCTGCCACAACGCTCACTAGTTTTTCTATTTTTAGTAGAGATGAGGTCTTCTTGCTCTTGCTCAGGCTGGTCTCAAACTCCTGACCTCGAGAGATCCACCTGCCTCGACTTCCTCGAGTGCTGTGATTACAGGCAGGAGCCACTGTGCCCGGCCTATCAATCTTTCCTTTATGGCTGATGTTTTTTGTACCTGAGATATATTCTTCCCTATCAAGAGGCTGGAGGGGGCTTTGGAAGATGTTGGGCAGGTCCTGTTTGCTGATCCAGCTGCTAGGTTCACAGTTAGCTTAACTTTGTCAAAATGTATCAGCTGCACACCCTTAGAATATATTTTAAAATGACTAAATGAGTGGAATTGGAATGTTCCTAACAGAAAGAAATGGTAAATGCTGGAGGCGAGGGAGACCCTGTTACCCTGTTCACACTGTATGCCTGTTTTAAAACATTACTTGTACCCTATAAAAATGTGCAATAATTATGTACCCATAATAAGTAAAAATTAAAAAAAGAAGAAAATAAAAAAAAGTATCAGCTGCACACTTAAGACTTGTATACTTTCTTTATGCATGTTGTAATTAAATATTTTGTAAAAAAATTTTACTTATGAATTCTCTCCCTCTACCAGGAGCTTTAGTGTTTTCTGTATTCTTTTCTGTAAATAAA
>CAUYON010180459.1:0-35636 GCA_963573935.1 Arctocebus calabarensis
GTTCGACATAACATTCGTGAGATTTTCTCATTTACTGTGTGAAAACATTTGTGTTCTGCATTTAGTAGTTTTCTCCTGACCCTTCAAAGATGCACCTCAACTGTGATCTCCCCCTTTATCCTCTCTCCCCCTACCCTCTCCCTCCCCTTCCCTCCCTCTCCCCTTTCCCCGCCTTCTTGTGCAATAATTGGGTTGTAGCCTTCACATGAAAGGTATAAACTTGCTTCATATTAGGGCTGAGTACATTGGATACTTTTTCTTCCATTCTTGAGATACTTTGCTAAGGAGATGTTCTCTTTTTTGTTTATTACAGGCTTTGCTCAAATCTACGATGATACTTCACTGCTCGAATTGAAGGATGAGACTTAGACTAAAATGTCCTGGTAGCTGTACACATGTGAAAGGGCTTATTAGTGGGGAGCTTTGGTGTGACTACCTGTTAGGAAGCTCCAAATATCAGGATCTTTAGGTCTTTCCACAGCCAAGTATTCCAACGCATGAAGCTGGTCAAATTTTCCAGAATACACTCTTCTAGCTTCTTTTTAGGAGAAAATAATTCTCCTTTAGAGAGTATATTCCTGTGTTTTGTTTTTGTTTTTTTTTTTGAGACAGAGTCTTACTTTGTTTGCCCTTGATAGAGTGCCATGGCATCATAGCTCCTTCGACTCCGTTTTTTTTTTTTTTTTGCAGTTTTTGGCTGGAGCTGGATTTGAACCCACCACCTCTGGTATATGGGGCCGGCACCCTTATTCACAGAGCCACCGGCACTGCCCAGCTCCTTCAACTCTTGAGCTCAAGTGATTCTCTCTGCCTCAGCCTCCCAAGTAGCTGGGACTATAGGCGCTCACCACAATGCCCAGCCTTTTTTTAGAGACAGGGTCTCACTCTGATTCATGCTGGTCTTGAACTTGTGAGCTCAGGCCGTCCATCCGCCTTGGCCTCCCAATGTGCTAGGATGACAGGTGTGAGTCACCTCGACCAGCCCAACTCCATCTTTCTTAAGCACTGTTCTCCACCTGATGTCCAGCACAATGTTTGACATATAATAGTTTCTTAGTAGACCATGTCCAGTGACCAAATTTGACTTAGATAGGCCTTCAGGAAAGCATGCTGATGAGAATATTGCTGTCCCAGCTTGGTGCCTGTAGCACAGTGGTTACAGTGCCAGCCACATACACCGAGGCTGGTGGGTTCGAACCCAGCTGGGGCCAGCTAAACAATAATGACAACTGCAACAACAACAACACAAAATAGCCAAGTGTTGTGGTGGGCACCTGTAGTCCCAGCTACTTGGGAGGCTGAGACAAGAGAATCGGTTAAGCCCAAGAGTTTGGGGTTGCTGTGAGCTGTGACACTACGGCCCCTCTACCGAGGGCAACAGAGTGAGACTCTGTCTCAAAAAAAAGAGAGAGAGAAAGAGACAGAGAATATTAGTGTCTGCTTAACAATTCTATTTCTTGTCATCAATGAGCACACTGACATTCCATATCCCCACCTTAGGCCCATGAGCCTGGTAAATGTAATTCTACCTCTGAAAGAATTCATCAGCTCCTAAGCCTGTGGAGAATCAAACAAGTCTTAGTTACAGAAGTGTATGCTGCAAGCCCACCATGGTGGCTCGTGGCTATAATCCTAGCACTCTGGGAGGCCAAGGTAGGTAGGTGGCTTGAGCTCAGGAGTTCGAGACCAGCCTGAACAAAAGTGAGACCTGTCTCTACTGAAAATAGAAAAAAATTAGCTGGGTGCATGGTGGGAGCCTGTAGTCCCAGCTATTCTGGAGGCTGAGGCAAGAAGATCACTTGAGCCCAAGAGTTTAAGGTTGTTGTGAGCTACAATGATGCCACTTTACTCTAGCCTAGACAGCAGAGTAAGACCTTGTCTCCAAAAAAAAGAAAGAAAAAGAAATGTATATTGCAAGTGAATTTGATAAGAAGACTTGTAAGACTTGTAACCTGGAGGACATAACTACTTATACAATTTTAAATGCTTCCCTGAAATTACCCTCTCAGCAAGATAAAAAGAGGTTACATGGAATGTTAACATAGCTGTGTCTGTAAGAGGCCAGTGTGCAAGGGCCTTGTTGGAAACTGGTTGGATGGGGCAAAAGCCACAGGTTAGATTAAAACTATAACTGTCTTGGGTAAGGTGCAGTGGCTCCGTCTCTACTGAAAACAGAAAAATTAGCCCAGTGCGTCATGGGCACGAGTTGTCCCAGCTACTAAAGAGGCTGAGGCAGGAGGATTGCTTGAGCCTAGGAATTTGAGGTTGCAGTAAGCTAGGCTGAGACCCTGGCACGCTAGCACAGGCAATAGAGCAACACTCTGTCCCAGAAAAAACAGAAAGAAAATAGAATAAGACTTGCCAGGGGCTGAGGGCAGGGAAGAATGAGGAAATATGTTTTAATATGTATAGAGTTTGAATTGTGCAAGAGGAAAAGATGATGTTGGGTGGATGATGGTGATGGGAGTACAACAATGCATTGCTATTTAACACTGCTGAACTGAATGCTTAAAAATGGTTAAGATGGGAGCAGTGCCTGTGGCTCAAAGGAGTAGGGTGCCGGTCCCCTATACCAGAAGTGGTGGGTTCAAACCCAGCCCCGGCCAAAAACTGCAAAAAAAAAAAAAAAATGGTTAAGGTGGCATTATGTATATATTACTATAATTTTTCTTAAAACTAAAAATGTATAGATTTCTCCTGATTATTACAGTTACTGATTCTTTCCCTGCGTTTAATAATATTTAATGAGAAGACACTTGGCTGAGAGATGTAACTGTGAGACTATACAGACTGTATAGATAATCTTAAAACCATAAGACTAGTAGCAGTTTAACTAGTTAAATCATAAAACATGTTTGTTAAGGAAAATTTTATTTGGCCACTTAAGTCGTAAAAAGTAGAGAATGACTAGTTTTTTTTTTTTTTTTGAGACAGAGCCTCAAGCTGTCACCCTGGATAGGGTGCCATGGCATCACAGCTCACAGCAACCTCCAATTCCTGGGCTCAAGCGAAGTCTCTTGCCTCCGCCTCCCAAGTAGCTGGGACTACAGGCATCTGCCACAACGCCCGGCCATTTTTTGGTTGCAGCCATCATTGTTGTTTGGCGGGCCCGGGCTGGATTTGAACCCGCCAGCTCAGGTGTACGTGGCTGGCGCCTTAGCCCGTTGAGCCACAGGCGCCAAGCTGAGAATGACCAGTTTTATGTGATTTTTTTTTTTTTTTGCAATTTTTGGCCAGGGCTGGATTTGAACCCACCACCTCCAACATATGGGGCCGGCACCCTACTCCTTTGAGCCACAGGTGCCAACCCTGTGTGATGATTTTTGCCCAAGAAAAAATATGTAAATCTTCACTGGGCAGACAGTGTTTCTGAACACATAGTCATGCTGGGGCCTCAGTGGTTGGTACTAGAGATGTCAGTTGGCTTTGATAGATCTGATCCAACCACCGCACACTGCAAGTTTTGTTTCTCCTACACCTGCAAGACTGAGTTAGGTTTGAGTAAATACATGATATTAAGAAAGTACGACTAAAGAGGTGTCCTGGGAGACAAGGCTTAGCAGGCCACACTTCTCCACCCTGGTGATTTTCTTTGTCTATAAGAAATACGGATTATCTCTCTTTCCTTTTTTTTTTTGAGAAAAAGTCTTGCTCTTTTGCCCAGGCTAGAGTAGAGTGGTATCATCACAGCTCATCTCAAATTCCTGGGCTCAGGGGAGTCTCCTGCTTTAGTCCCCTAAGTAGCTGGGACTACAGGCATATGCTACCACATCCAGCTAATTTTGCTATTTTTTGTAGAGGCAGGGTCTTGCTCTTCCTCAGCTGGTGCTGGCCTCAAATGATCCTCCTGCCTTGGCCTCCCAGGGTGCCAGGATCAAAGTTCTGAGCCTCTGAATTTTGATTACTTCTTTAATGAAAAAAATTATGCATATTCCTAATCAAGCACTTACACGGTGCTTGCTATGCACCATTAACTTCCTCAGTATTTTACAAATGTTCATTTATTTAACCCTCATAAAAGCCCTAAGAGGTAGGCATCAATATTGCCATCAGTCCATCCTACAAAGAGGAAGCTAAGGCACAGAGCTGTCAAGTAACCAGCCCAAGGTAAGCTAGGAAGTGGCAGAGCTGGGACTTGAGCTCAACCAGATGACTCCTGTATCTGTCCTGTCAACCAGTCTGCTGCTACCAAGTCAGACGCATTTCTCTGTGTTGTGGGATATCTTAGTTTGCTTGTGTTGCCATAACAAAACACCTGAGACTGAGTAATTTATAAAAATGGAAATTCATTTTTTTCACCATTCTGGAGATTGAGAAGTCCAAGATCAAGGTGCCAACAGATTCAGCGTCTGGTGAGGGCTGCTCTCTGCCTTCATGATGGCACCTTCTGGTTGCAGCTTCATAAGGCACAGGGAGACAATAAAGGACTGACTCTATTTCCTTGTGTGGCAGAAGAGAAGGAAGGACAAAAGGGGCCTAGATAGTTCCCTCAAGCCCTTTTACAAGGGCACTAATCCGTCTGCCTTTGTGACTTAATCTCTTCCAAAAGGACCACCTCTTAATACTATCCCACTGGCTCTTAGGTTCTCAAATATGAATGTGGAGCTCATAAAACAAACCATATCAGGAAGAGAAGTCCTTTGTTTTTCCTTTCTCCTTTCCCACTCTCGTTCCTTAACTTCTCCTAGTCTTTAATTTCAAGCAGGAGAAATTGTGTCATTTTGATATACATTGGTCACATGATAAATTTTTTTCTGGAGTGATTTTAAAGACAGTGAAAAAGCCTACAGCAGTGGTTTTCAGACATTCATATTTCCCAGCTGTGTAAGTTTTCCCTAATAATGTTAGGCAAAGTCTTCTATTTTCAGTCCAGGTAGAGTAGTAGAGACTTGATTTACCATCCCTTAAACAATCAGGAAAACAGGCAAAATTATATGATACAATGTTTTTTACTTATTGGGCAACAGACAGTGGAGGACTATTATTCTTGAGAGAAAGGAAATAAATGAGATGAGCCTTGTGATTGCCCCTGACAACATGAAAGCAGTTACAAGAATGCAGCTCAGAGAAGAGAAGCCCAAACAAAGCCCAGGGAGGCCAAGGTGGCTAGAATTTACAGGGAAGAGTATTGGCGAACTCTCAACTTCAGAGGTCTGCTAGGGGGTCTTCTTGAGTCTTTGGCTGAGTACTGATCTGCACATATGTGGAAGAAAAGAACCCAAGTCTGGAGTAAAACTGGTGGAAAGGAGTGGGCTAAAGAATTTCTATAGCTTATACAGTTTCATAAAAAGTTTGTGATTCTAACAGTCAAACTGGAAATACTTCTTAACATATCAGGCACCCAGTGGAGTCCCCATAAGGAGACCAACATGAGCAATGATTACAGGCTATTAAAGTGAAACCAAATGAGGCCTTTGGAAGGTAATTGGGTCAGTGCAGAGCCTTCATGATGACATTAGTGCTTTCATAAGAAGAGACATGAGAAAGATATCTCCCCACCCTACCCCCAAGCGAAGATACAGCAAGAAGAAAGCCATCTACAAGACAGGGCCTGCATAATTCTGGCATCCTGATTTTGGACTTCCCAGCCCCCAGAACTGTGAGAAACAAATGTTTATTGTTTAAGTCACACAGGCTACATCATTGTTTTACAGCAGCCTGAGTTAAGATATCCAGCATTGTATAAAAAAATTACCAGGCATGCAAAGAAGCAGAAAAATAAGATCCACAACCAAGAGAACTAACCATCAATACAAGTAGACCCATGAATCACAGAGATGATGGAACTGGCAGGCAAGAATATGAAATCAGTTTTTGTAAATATGCTTCCTATACAAAATAACTTAATGGAAATCACCAATGTGAGAGGAAAAATAGAAGATACCATAAAAGGCCCACATGGAATTTGTATAGAAGAAAAAGATAAGATCTGAAAAGAAAGATGCACTAGATGGAATTAATAGCAGATTAGATATTGCAGAATAAAAGATCAGTGAACACCTTCTACAATAATAGAATGTCTAAAATGAAGCACAGAGGGGAAAATAAGGCAGAAAAAATTAACAGAGCATCAGTCATCTAAGGGATAATACCAAGAGTTTCAATACATATGATTGAAGAGTCCCAAAAAGTAGAAGAGAGAAAGGGAAGCCAGAAAAATATTTGAAAGAATAATGGCTTGATTTAATTTTGATCAAGAGTATAAACCCACAGATCCAAGAACTTGAATGAATCCAAAACAGAATAAACATGAAGAAAACTATAGCAAGGTATGTATAATCAAAGTTACTGAAAAACAATGATAAAAAGAAATTCTTACATGTTTGGGAGGAATAAAGAGTTGAGAAACTTTTGGGGTGATAGAACTATTCTAGACCTCTATTGTGAAGGAGATGTGTTTGTCAAAATGTATGTCTTTATCAAAACTCTTCGAATAGTTTGTTAAAAGGTGACGGATTTTACTTTATGTAAATTATACTTCAGGAAACAAAAAAGTATTGAAGGAGGAGAAGGCAAGGAGCAAAGGGAAATGAAAGAAAAGGAAGGAGGAAGGAAGAAGTGAAATGAGGGTGGTCGGAACAACCAAGGACCAAGAAATGAAAAAGACCATCTGCCATGACAATAATTTCATTAAAAAATGAAGACCATTTAGAAATAGAAACATTGATGAAAGAAAACATCAGCTATCCAGTGTTTTTACACTCCCAAGTATCAATAAAGGAGCTATTAGGAGAAACTCCCTACTAAAAATATTTATATTCAGCCTCTTTGGCAGCTTGGAATGAATATTAGTCAAATTTGTTGAGTATTTACTATGTGCCAGCACTATGTTACGCCCCATCTCTTTATCCTTTTAATAACCCTAAAGTATATGTCATTGTCCACATTTCATGGGCATGAAAACTGAGACCGGAAGTAAACTGAATAGAGGTCCCACAGAGAGAAGGTGGAATAGTCAAGTTCAAAACCCAGGAAGTTTGGCTGTAGCCACGGTCTTAATCACAAGTGTTTCCAGGGGAAGGTTCATGATGGGAGTGGTTCCATAACAAGAATGACCCTGATAAGATTCCTAGTGAGTTGCTTGGAAGTTGGCAGAATTGATCTTGTCAAATACAGTGACTAGAGAAAATGTTCCTCTCTTACTCAGTGGCTTTCTGCCTCCCAGCCTGCCCCACATCAGATGCTATGACTATAGGTTCTCTGGATAGTTATTACGTTGGTTTTTAAAAATATTTTTTAAGGCAGAATCTCACTCTGTTGCCCAGTCTAGAGTGCCATGGCACCAGCCTTGCTCACAGAAACCTCAAACTCCTGGGCTCAAGCGATCCTTCTGCCTCAGCCTCCCAAGTTGCTGGTACTATATGCACCACCATGTGTGGTCAATTTTTTCTACTTTTAGTAGAGATGTTGTCTCGTTCATGCTCCAGCTGGTCTTGAATTCCTGAGCTCAAGCAATCCTCCCATCTTGGCCTCTCAGGTTACAGGCATGAACCACCACACCCAGCCACATTATCTGTTTCTGTACCATATCCACAAAGGTAAAATAAATACAGTAAAGTGATTTGAAGGTCCTCTGAGCTATACAGGTTTGACAAATACGTACTAAGCACCTGCAGTATGTTGTCAACTTTTAGTTGTTTTTTTACTCCCAATTTACAGCTGAAATTGGAGTCTCAAGAAGATAAATGACTGTATGATTCCATTTATATAAAGTTGTAAAAACAGGCAGAAGTAATTGTCAGTGTTAAAACAGAAGAATGAGTAACCTTTCTTTGGGGAGAAGGGATGGGGAGTGTTGGGAAGGACCATGGGGGCCAGCTGGTTGCTTGTAATAAATAAAAAAGTTAAGAGACTGTGTCAGACACAGTGCATTTTAGAGATTCTAAAAGTTTTCCACGGGTTTAAAAAATAGTTACCTATAAATAATCAGACCAGTATCAGACTTCCCATCAGAGGTCAAAAGCCAGACACTAATAGTGCTTTCTCTTGAAAGTTCTAGAAGAGATTTTTAAACCTAGAATTCTATTCTCAGCCATAGTCAAGTGTGAGGGCAAAATAAAGACATTTTTAGACTTGTAAGACAGAGGAAGTTTGTTTTTTTTTGTAATCTGTTTATGTAAAGGATAAAACATTAAAGTCTTGGGTGCAGCTGCAGGACAGAATATAATGTTAGCTGTATCAGCCAGAACATGCTTGATTATGTTGCAGTGATAAATAACTCTCAGAGGCTTAGGACAACAAAGCTGTACGTTTCCCACATACAACACGTTGACCTCATATTTGGCAAGGAGCTCTGCATTCCAGGAACCCAGACACACAAAGGCTCTACCATACAGAATACTGTCAGATATGGCACCAGGAGTGGAAGAAGAAAATGGGTGTGTTTGTGTGTGTGTTGGGGAGGCGACCCATTACATGCTCCAGGCCAAAAGTAACAAAGATCACTTCCTCCACAATCCACTGGAATTAGTGACTTGGTTCTACCCAACGAGTAGGGTTGGAAAAGCATAATCTTCCTTATCTCCTAAAGCAAATGAGAACTGGACGGGGAGAAACCTTGAAGTTTCCTCCTCATTAAAAAGTAACAAGTTGGGCAGCGCCCCTGGCTCAAAGAAGTAGGGCACCGGCCCCATATGCTGGAGGTGGCAGGTTCAAACCCAGCCCCAGCCCCCCCCCAAAAAAAAACACTAAAAAAAAAAGTGACAAGTTAAGGGTGGCACCTGTGGCTCAGTGTGCAGGGCGCTGGCCCTATATACCGAGGGTAGTGGGTTCAAACCCGGCCCCAGCCAAACTGCAACAAAAAAATAGCCCGGTATTGTGGCGGGTGCAGCTACTTGGGAGGCTGAGGCGAGAGAATCGACTAAGCCCAGGAGTTGGAGGTTGTTGTGAGCTGTGATGCGATGGCACTCCACTGAGGATGATAAAGTGAGACACTGTCTCTACAAAAAAAAAAGAAAAAAGAAAATGACAAGTTAAAAGTAAAGGTGAGGCTGATAAAAGGTGGAAACTAAAAGAGAGGGAAGGTGGAGAGAAAAGTAACACTCTGAGTACCTTCATCATAGAAATGGGATGTCAAGAGCTATTGTACCTGTGATGAAATAAAAACATACAGGGCAGCGCCTGTGACTCAAAGGGGTAGGGTGCTGGCCCCATGTGCCGGAGGTGGCGGGTTCAAACCCAGCTCCGGTCAAAAACTGCACAAATAAAGAAAGAAAGAAAATAAAAAATAAAAGCATAGAAGCTACGTGTATTGAATTTATGAGGAGAAAGGAAAGAATCACAGATAAGGAGATACATATCAAACAGTTGGAGAAGCAGAAAGCAGGGATTATTAGCAAACTTTGCAATGATAGTCCGTCTGTCCAGCTATCAGTCTTCGTCCATTTGGGTTGCTATAACAGAACACCATGAACAGCTGTTTCAATATTTTTTTGTTATAGTTGTTATTGTTTTAGCAGGCCCAGGCCAGGTTTGAATCCGCCAGCATGGCTTATAAACAATCTATTTCTCACAATTCTGGAGGCTGGGAATAATCCCTTCTTATAATAATCCCTTATTAATAATAAGAATAATCCCTTCTTTTGAGGGCAGAGCCCCTGTGATGTAATCATCTCCCCAAAGTCACACCTCTAATACTACCACCTGGGAGGCTTGGATTTCAATATATGATTTTGGAGTAGGGGGAGGCAAATGTTCAGATCATACATAGCACTACTGTATATACTTAAGGAGAAAATCAAAATGATTAACAGGTGGCTTTGAGAGAGTGAGACTGGAGTTATAAAATGGGAGTCGAGGGGTGACTGTTTTCAGCTCGCCTGTGCTCTTTTTTAAAATCTCAGGTTAATAGGAAGATAGATTCAAAATTAGGTTACATTGGCTTGGTGCCTGTGGCTCAACGGGTTAAGGCGCCAGCCGCGTACACCTGAGCTGGCAGGTTCGAATCCAGCCTGGGCCCGCCAAACAACAATGACGGCTGCAACCAAAAAAAGGCCAGGCGTTGTTGGTGGGCGCCTGTAGTCCCAGCTACTTGGGAGGCGGAGGCAAGAGACTTCGCTTGAGCCCAGGAATTGGAGGTTGCTGTGAGCTGTGATGCCATAGCACTCTATCCAGGGTGACAGCTTGAGATTCTGTCTCAAAAAAAAAAAAAAAAAGGTTACATTAATTGCTCTCTCCCGTGCTATTTAATGTTATCATGTGTATAAACTACTTTGATGAAAGTTTTTAACATTGTATTTTAAATAACGTAGTCTTTGAGTTCATACACCTAAGCCTTATCACATTGGACAGGTTGACATAGCTTAACTTCTTTGAGCTTCAGCTTCCTTTTCACTCTCCACTCCCTGGCCTTTGATGAGGATTAAGTGAAATTGTGTATGGCGAGAGCTTGGCAGAGTGCCTGGCACACAGTGCATGCTGGCTACATGGATGAGCCCCAAACTGACGTCCAGGTCCAGATCCACCCGTGCAGGAGAGATTTGGGCCCTGAATTCTGACAGAGAAGCAGCAACCTCAGATTCTCAGAAACCATTCAACCTACCTGCTTGTGACCGTAGAGCATGTGGGGTATTACCCACAGCCACAGGAGGAATCCGCCTGCAAGACCAGACCGAGAACTGGCTCTTGGTCTCCCACCCAGGGCCCTGCCGGCCACCCTGCCATCTCTGAATCATCAACTGAACTTGGCTCTGGACACAGAGAAAAGAGCCAATGGAAAGAATCGAAACATTTCCTCCTTTGCAGATTGTTTTTTCTTTTTTATGCTGGCAAGCCCAGGGTGTTCCGATAAAGGTCAAAAGTATTTATTTTCTGGAATATCCTGGGGGTGAGACCATGACATAGATGAGGGGGAGGAGGGCAAGAAAAGAAGGAAGGGGAGAAGGAGTGTGGCTATCTTTGATAGCTAAAAGGGCTTTATTACAGGAAATACTTGTTAGGAGGGCATAGGAACATCTCATTTTCTATAAAAACAGCAGAAATTATAAAATCAGGAAAATTAAGTTGTTGAACAGACCAATGATTTGATAGAGACCACTCACCATCTAGCCTGCCCACCTTCCCACTTTCTTTCCGGTTCCTTGTGCCCATCTGAGCTTTGCCAGCCCACTGGGCCCCTGACCCATAGAATTCTCCTGTGCTGTCCCTTCTGACTACAACACCTGACTCCAGTGTCTTGACCTGTCTGAGGACTCCTCTAGGGCTCCTCCATCAAGACCCTCCTGCTCTTCTTCTGGGCACCAAACTGCGTCTTTCTGTCGTTGCACTTATCAAGCTGTGTGGAAATTGTCCTATGCCCCTCTGTCTCTCCCAATGAACTGGAGATCGTATCCTGAACCCTGAGGCTCAGATCTGGCAATCAGATAGAGTCATGATTATTTTGGCCTGCACCATTTCGGCCCACATGATGTTTTTGAAGTGTTAGCATTCATCATCAAAAACTAAAAATCTCCATGGAACAGATTTTTTTAGCCATTAAAAAAGATGGAGACTTTACATCTTTTGTATTAACCCAGATGGAGTTGAAACACATTATTCTTAGTTAATTATCACGAGAATGGAGGAGCAAGAATCCAATGTACTCAATACTAATATTAAGCCAGTAGACAATCTAATATACACCCACATAAGACAAAAACTCAATTCAATTCAAGATGGTGGGGGGCGAGGGAATGAGGGAACAGGGAGATGGGAGGAGGGGGATGGGTGTAGTCTTACTTAATGGGCACAACGTTAGGACATATGGCACACTTCTTGGGAGTAGGACACAATTATAAGAGGGACTCCACCTAACAAATGCAAATGTTGTAGCCTAATTCTTTGTACCCTCAAACTTGAAATAATAATAAAAAAAAAACCCTAAAACTAAAAATCTAGAGATTTCACATAAAATTCTGGATTTCTGGCTTCTTTTGACAAACTGGAAATGCAGCAACATGTGTCCACCTCTCAGCCCTCATAGCAGTGGCTTTTTTTGGATAAAGCATGTCTTCTCCATTTCTCCTCAGTCCCCACCATGCCCTCTTGTCTTCCTGACATTAATGTCAAGAGCCATTTATCATCATTCTTGCCATGTTGTTTTTTCTTACAATGGGTTAATTAAGAAAAAGAAATATTTCTTTTACTCGCATTCTTTTCTCACATCTGGCCCACTTCTGTCATTTATTATTACCAGACTAGACCTTACGGGTACCTGGGTACTTCTTGAAAACAGGAACATCACTGTCATCGCTGTCATTCCAGCAGCCAGAATAGTGCCTGGCTCAGCCTCTGTCTCCTATAATCAATGTAACTCTCCCTACAAGAAGAGAACCTCTTCACGAATCCTTTCATCTTTTCAGTTGTCCATTCCAAAAATATTTTCTGAATTTGTCTGTGTGCCCATTTTCTGTCCTCAGTATTCTCTCTCTTTGATGTTCTGGATCCTCTCGAAACCCCAAATAATCAAAACTCCTCTCTCGGTTGCCATTTCAGGTACCTCTTACAAAATCTTGCCCTTAGCAATTATGTAAACATCATAAAGAACCATTATTTGGCAGTAATGGTATTAATATTAGTAATAAGTAATTATTGTTTAGCAAGAGCTTCTCATACACCGGAAACACACGGATTTCCTCTTTCAAGCTTTACAACAACCCTGTGTATTATTAGTCCTCCTATTTGTTGGGACCATCAGTGCAAGATGCAAGTAGGAAAAAAACCCATAACAACCAACTCTCAAATGGCTTAAGTCAAATGTTTGTAAAACTGAGAAATCATATCTGGTACTCATTCAACCATCATGTGGCTGACATAATTCCAAGAATTTTCCACATATTAGATTCCTTTAGTCTTCTAAATAATATTTTTGAAGATGGTACCAATACTTATTATTCCCCTTTTGCAGATAGGGAAACTTGGATACTGAGACTTCGACAATTTTACGGGGGTCATTCTCCTAAAAAGTCTTTTTTTTTTTTGCGTCCCAGCATCTGAATCCCCTTCCTATGTTTAAGGTAATTTGACTTCTTGGAACCTAGAGTTCAGTTCCCAGAGAGAAGGCAGAAATCCCATTGGATCGCTTCCCCAGCCTCCCTTGCATAGGGACATGAGTGTATGACTTAGGTTTTGCCAGTCAGGTGCATCTGCCATGGACTTGGACTTGCAAACTCAAATGGAGAATGTTATCTGGCAAGTATGGTGGCAGCATCAAGGTCAAGTGCCTGTGACAACAATGGCATTAGAGTTATGGGCAACATTGGATGTCCAAAGGTTGAAGGTCAAAAATGGCCACAGATCAATTCTGTTTGTTAATGTGAATGTAGACACTACTCCTGGCCATTCAATCTTTGATTTGGGGTCCCCAGTGATTCTGGAATCTACCCCATAAACTTTGGACAAATTCCTTCACTACCCAACTTCCCATAGTCATTTTCTGTTGTTTTAATTACAGTAGCAAAGTCAGCATTTGAACCTAAACAATCTGCCCCTTACAGTTTACACTTTTAATCAGTATGCTATATTATTTCTGGAAGTATCCTCCACCTCAGGTACAGCTGTATCTAGGGTCTTAAATAATATTATTAGCTCACTCTATCTTTTTCTTGCAACTCTCCTCTCCTGTATGTTGGATCTACTTTTAATAACACGCTCCCCTCATAAACGCAAGATGACCACCAGCAACTCCAGGTTCATATTCCCACCAGCTCAGGACCCAAGTAGAGAAAAAGACCTGCTCCTTCTCTATAGTTTCAGGAAAAACTTAGGCCTGACTCTTATTGGCCCAGGTCGAGTTACTGACATATCTCTAACCCAATCACTGTGGTTAAGAAGGATGATGGAATAAACTGATTGGCTAGGCTAATATCTCAGGTTCACCACTGAACTCTGGGTGGGACTCTCCCAAATAAAAGATTGATGTGAGTGAGAGTGGCTTGCGGTGATTCCCCAAGGGGAAATCAGAAGAGAAAGGATCCTGGGCAGACAAATATAAAGCTGTCTACTCCATCTTTGCTTTTATAGTGGAAGAAACTACAAAAGGTTCAGAGAGGTTAAGTAATTTGTTTAGAGTCACAATGCCAGGGATTGGAGGAGTTAAGAGTTTGAATGACTCTGCTTTAAAAATTTTTTTTGGACAGACTTTCACTCTGTTGCCCTGGAGAGAGTGCCTGAGCGTCATTATAGTTCGCAGCAACCTCAAACTCTTGGGTTTGACAATCCTTTTGCCTTAGCCTCCTGAGTTGCTGGGACTACAGGTATGCCCCACTGCAGCAGGCTAGTATTTGTATGTTTAGTGGGGACGGGGTCTAGCTCTTGCTCAGGCTTGTCTCCAACTCAACTTAGCAGAGTGAATGGCTCAGCTTTTGTTATTGTTTTTCCCATTTGGCTAGCAAGAGTGCTCTTGATTCCCCGACCCCCTTTCCTGATTTAAATACTCACTAAAATTATATATATATACATATATATATATATATATAAAAGGAAGAAAGTAAAATGCTTTGAAACCTCATCACCCCATGGTGACTACTGCTAATATTTTGGTGGGCATCTTTCATGCACGTCCGCACATGGGCACCCTTTTTAATGTGATTTTTTTTCCTTACCTATCCCATTCCCATCTTCCGTGAGTCTCCCATACTTACTCCACACTTTCCAGCTCAAGATTACCCATGTTAATGTCTGATGTGTGTATTTGCAGACTATTCTCCAAACCAATATAATCATAGACACATACCTATGTTAAAATCCTATCTTAATTCCCGCAATATTCGTTTTAAAGGACACTAATGGTGGCAGTTGGGGCACCAGAGAGTGGTTATTGAGAGAGAGAAATTTCATCCATGGGGATAGTCCTTCTTGATACTCCTAAAGCTTCACTGCTGGGGTGATCTTTAGGTGAGCTCGTCCTCCCCCAGAGCTCTGGAGTGGGTGTAAGCCCACTCTGTCCTCCCCGTAGAAAGAGACCTCTTCTAGTTCCCAGGTATGCTTGCGGCCTGTCTGCGAACCTCGAGGATCTGCAAAATCAATTCTATCTGGAATTCTAGAATCCAGCCCAGCTGACCTTTCCTCCCCCAAAGCCCTTCAGTGCCTTCTCTCTGTTCCCTTTATGTTTTTTTTTTTTTTCTTTTGCCTGCTCAGAAATTTTAACTAGTCTAGGGACCAAATGCTCTGCCCTCAGATCAATAGCCTTTGGGAAGGACTGAAGATGGTCTGTGGGATGCACCTCGGCTGCTCCTGCAGAGGAATTGATTCTTCTTGACTCAGTTTCTCTCTCAAATTATGCTGCTTCTACTTTATTAAATCAGGCTTCTTCCGGAGTATGATTTGGCACTAACGAGGAACAAGAAAGAAATCATTGGCTACAACTTGTCTTATTCATCTTGTGAAAGTACAGCTCTCCAGCAGGGGCTTAGAATTTTATTTATTTCATATATATACAACTATATATATAGTTGTTTGTTTGTTTCTTAGTCACAGTACTGTTTTAGAGGAGATTTAAAGCTGCTTGGCTGGAGTAAGTGCTCAGTCAGCATTTGTTGAAAAAGGGATGAAAGAATAGATAGAATAATCAGAATCTGGTAAATGGTTGATCAAGGAGAATCAAATGAGAGAATGCATGTGAAACTGATAAGCAATCTGTGAATAGTAAAAATTGCTACTGACCGCCCAAGGACAGCAGCCTTATTCGCTGGCGCCATCTTCCGGAAATAAGTTAGCACAACGGGTCCATTTCTGTTTTAGTGGGGCAGAAGGCGCTGGCTTCTCTGGTGTACCCGCAAATCCCCAGGCTTCAGGCTCAAAGGATTCTCCCGCGTCAGCCTCCGGAATAGCTGGGACTACAGGCACCCGCCACAACGTCCGGCTAATTCTGTTTTTCAGTAGAGATGGGGTCTCTCTCTTGCTCAGGCTGGTTTTCATCTCCTGAGCTCAAAGGATCCTCCAGCCTTGGCCTCCCAGAGTGCTAGGATTACAGGCATGAGCCGCTATGCCCTGCCGAGGGGAGAATAAACTTTACAAAAATCTCTCCATCTCTTCTGCCCTGGATCTCCCAGTTACTCTACCAAGATTGTTAATTTTATTATAATACTACTACTAACATGTTAGCAGTTATTTTGAGTACCTTCAGCTAGATACTGTGCTAAGTGCTATACATACAGTATTTCTCTTCATCCTCACAGTGACTTCAAGAAGCAGATACAGTAAGTCCTCATTTAACATCATCCACAGTTGGAAACTGTGATCTTAAGAGAAATGATGTATAATGAAACCAATATTTTTCTCATTAACATTATAATGAAATGACATTATTTGAGGAGTTGCTGTAGATTGTTTGAACAGTAACCATGCCTGCCACCCAGCTGCAAGAACCAATGAATTTTGGTCATTCATGCTGAAATAATATATGGATTATTTTATGGGTTCCAAACCATTAACAAAGACATAAAATGCAATGTTCCACTAACCAGGCAAGTGGTTGGTGATGGATTTCTGGACACACTCAAATAAGAAATGGAAGACTTGAGAGCAGTTCTGTGTAACAGCTGGTCAACTTCTAATAACTATATACCGAGATACTTCCTTGTGAGAACCAATAGACACTCCAGGATGTTCATTGCAGTATTGAGTGAACAACCTATAACTTTCAATGGGTATGATAACAATGAAAGAGAGTCAGGTGCAATGGCATGTGCCTGTAGTCTCAGCTACTCAGGAGGTTGAGGCAGGAGGATCTGTTGAACCCAGGAGTTTGAGGCTGTAGTGTGCTATGATCACACCTGTGAATAGCCACTGAGTTCACACAGCCTGAATAGCTTAGAAAGATACTGTCTTTTAAAAAAGAAAGGAGAGAAGAAGGGAGAGAGAGAGGGAGGACAATGAAATAGATAAGTACATTGTGGTATATTCAGACAATGAATGTTTTAATAATAGTGAAAATGAACCATTCCTGTAAATGTGGACATGTTTAGGTCTTAATAACCTAATGCTGAGTGATGAAAGCGAATTATACAATGAATCATATAATACAATGACATTCATGTGGAAATTTTAAGCCTATAAATCAATTTTATGGATTGTTCATACATATATATGTACTGTATGTGATAAAAATATTAACATATTCTGGGAAAATATCCATAACTAATTCATGTTGGTGGCTCCCCCTAGGGAGAAAGGGAGGAGAATTAACTAAGGAAGGATATAAAAGTGATTTCAACTTTATTTGTGATATTCTACTTTACTATTTAAACAAATTATAAGCAAAAATGGCAGGTGGTTTATTACCTTATTTCCTTTTGTGTTTCAATGTTTTTACTTTTGAATATATAAATAAATGAGAAAATAGGAATAGAATGATAAGAGGTCTGATAATTAAGTTCACGAACTCAACCTAGAAAAAGTGCCATATACTTCATTGCTGAATATCACTATGGTCTGGAATAGCCATCAGAACTGTCATCATATTACCCTTGATGTCCTGAATGTCATCAAAATGTCTTCCTTTCAATATTTCCTTTATTTTTGGATAAAGAAAAAAGTCATTGGGGACCAGATCAGGTGAGTAGGGAGGGTATTCCAATATAGTTATTTGTTTACTGGCTAAAAACTCCTTCATAGCCAGTGCTGTGTAAGCTGGTGCTTTGTCGTGATGCAAGAGCCTTGAGTTGTAGGCAAAAGTTCAGGTTGTTTTCATCTTTTTTACTCAGACTTTTCAGCACTTTCAAATGTTAAATTTGGTTAACTCTTTATCCATTTGGCACATATTCATAATGAATAATCCCTCTGAGATCAAAAATGGTTAGCATTATCTTTGCGACTCTTGATTTGGACTGACAGAACTTCCCTGAGAAGCCATATGGGCCTGGCTTCTTCCTTCCTTCCCCACAGAACTCTCTTCCTCTGGTTCTACTAATAGCACTCTCCCCTTGCCCCTTTAGGCCTAGGGGTAGTAAGGGCCCCAATTTTACTAGTTCTGAGGTACTGGCAATCATTTTTGTAAGTAGTTTCTTTATGAAATTGAAATGACAAACTTGCTAAAATTATAAAAAAAAAATCAATAAAAGTTTTCTAACTCATAGTTTCTTAGTAAGGGCTAAGATCAATCATATTAGCTCATGCTCCATCTCATGCTTGCCTTAACCCTAACCCCCTACAACAGATGCATGTTGCTATATGATTGACATGTGATTTCTTCTGGGGAGGAGAAATGGCATTATAGGGGTGGGGATTATACCCCCCCAGGGGTGGGAACTTTAGTTTTTATCTTTAATATTTTAGTTATTTTACAATGAAAAATTATTTTTTGATTGAGACAGAGTCTCACTTTGTCATCCTTCGTAGAATGCCATGGGATCATAGCTCACAGCAACCTCAAAGTCTTGGGCTCAAGCAATCCGCTTGCCTCAGCCTCCTGAGTAGCTGGGACTACAGGCGGCTGCCACAATGGCTGGCTATTTTTTAGAGATTGGGTCTCACTGTTGCATGACTCAAACTCCTGAACTCAGGTAATCCACCACTTCAGCCTCCCAAAGTTCTGGGATTACAGGCGTGAGCCATTGTGCCTGGCATGAAAATATATTTATGTATCGCTATGTAATAAAAATACATTATGTCGGCTCAGCGCCTGTGGCTCAACAGGCTAAGGCACCAGTCATGTACACTTGAGCTGGTGGGTTCAAATCCAGCCCAGGCCCGCCAAACAACAATGATGGCTGCAACCAAAAAATGGCCCGGTGTTGTGGTGAGCACCTGTAGTCCCAGCTACTTGGGAGGTGGAGGCAGAAGACTCACTTGAGCCCAGGAGTTGGAGGTTGCTGTGAGCTGTGATGCCATGGCACTCTATCCAGGGTGAGAGCTTGAGGCTCTATCTCAAAAAATAAAAATACATTATGTAAAATAAATATGGCAGACATTTTCTTAAAATTAAATGCTAAAATGTTACATTCTTAAAGTATGCACACAAGCACCCAATACATTAATGGCTCTTTTTGCCGAGCTGGCACTCTAAAGAAAGAGACTGGAGGTGGATAGCTCTGTGAACTTTCTAAGGTAAGAAGTACTAGAGCCTGATAAGTCTTGCCACTTTCTCTGAAGGTATAATAGAAATCTGCAGAATCTATACACACTGTGAAATGTTATTTCTGGTCCAGCTATCATGAAATTAAATTGCACATTTGGAATCCCCCCCTTTTTTACATTAACACTGCCTACCTTTCCAGTGACCTCATTCATGTGAGAACAAAGGTGATTCTATGACCAACGTTCAATTTAGCTGAGTCTAGAATTCTGGTCTCCTTGACATAGCCTACCTTTGTCTAGCAAAGTCAGTGAGAGCTACAGGAGTTCTATTCCTAATTGTATCATTAGACCTCTCTAAGTCAGGGTCTCAGCCCTTGTTCCATTACAATGAAAAGCCAAAATTTGTTGTATGGATATCAAAGACCTTGTGTAAGTCGACATGTCATAGACTACCTTGTGAATTCAACTTCTCATTTAAGCCAAACCATAGCCCTCTTGTCTTTGAACTTTACCTTTGGACAAAATAAAATTGGCTATCCTTCCTGATGCATTATCCAGTCCTCAGTTTCATGCATGTGTCAGGCAGTTATGTTCATGGCAGCAGGAGTAGCAGTGGCACTGTGACCTCTCAGTCACAGCTGTGGTGACTTTGAAACAAAAGTCCCGCTTACTCCTGCAACTCTAGCTCTTTTCATGAGTTTTCAAGTACTCAATTCCCTGTGTTCAATCCTTTTCTGCCTGTAATACCTAGAGTGGTTTCTGGTCATATTTTCCTGCATCGAAGTCTGACTTAGTACAGGTTGGAAGGTAATATTCAGAAAGTAGACCCAAAGAAAAAAATATGAAAAATAGGATAAACAAGTAAAATTAGAAAGCCATTCCAGGAAGTCAAATATCTGAATAATCAGAGTTATAGAAAGTAAAAAGATAGAAAATGGGGAGAGAGGGCTCCGTGCCTATAGCTCATTGGCTAGGGCACCAGCCACATACAGGTTTGAACCCAGCCCAGGTCTGGTAAACAACAATGACAACTGCAACAGAAAGATAGCTGGGCATTGTGACAAGTGCCTGTAGTCCCAGCTACTTACTTGGGAGGCTGGGGCAAGAGAATCGCTTGAGCCCAAAAGTTTGAGGTTGCTGTGAGCTGTGACATGACAGCACTCTACCAAGGGTGACAAAGTAAGACTCTGTCTCAAAACAAAAAAAAGAAAGAAAAAAAAATAAAATGGAGAGAGGAAGGAAGAAAATATTCAAAGAAATAATGCACAAAAATATCCCAGAACTGGCCAGGTACAGTGGCTCATGCCTGTAATCCTAGCATGCTAGGAGGCCAAAGTGCAAGAGTCATTTGATCTCAGGAGTTTCAAGACCATCCGAAGCAAAGGCAAGTTCCCATCTCTACTAAAAATAGACAGACTAGTGGGCATGGTGGTGGGCACCTATAGTTCCAGCTACATGGGAGGCTGGGGCAAGAGGATTGCTTGAACCCAGAAGTTTGAGGTTTTTATGAGCTAGGCTGATACCATAGCATTCTAGCCTGGAGTAACAGAGTCAGACTCTTTCTAAAAAAAAAAAAAAAAAATCCCAGAACTGAAAGACATAGATTTTCAGATTAAAAACACACAGTGCATCTATAAAATATTCCTGGGAAATACACAGTCCCATCTATAAAATATTCTTGCCAAAAATTGAACTGAATCTAATCAAGCTTCTATCTCTAACTACCAGTCTATGGGACATTCAAGGGATAGTGTTATATTTTTAAAACATTATGAGGACCTTAACCAGGTGTGGTGGCTCACTCCTATAACCCAGCACTCTGGGAGGCCAACGGGGGTGGATTGCCTGAGTTCAGGAGTTTGTGATCAGCCTGAGCAAAAGTGAGATTCCACTTCTACTAAAAATAGAAAAACTAGCAAGGCATCATGGTGGGTGCTTATAGTCTCAGCTACTTGGGAGGCTGAGGCAGGAGGATCTCTTGAGCTCAGGAGTTTGAGGTTGCCGTGAACAATGATGGCACAGTACTCTACAGATTGTGTCTCAAAAACAAAACAAAACACTATGAGGACCCAGTGCAATCCAGACTGTAAGAAAGTCTATGGGAATAATTTACCCAGTCTCTTTGTCCTTTACGTTATAGGAGAAAAGGAGGAGTGAGGAGAACTGATAGGAGAACAGGATAGGGATGAAGAAAGCCCTCAAGGTGACAGCCTAGGTTTACAGGGCAACCAGCCACACTGTAGTAGGTCAGTAGGTCAGACAACTCCAGAAGGGTTTTTTTTTTTTTTTTTTTGAGACAGAGTCACACTTTGTTGCCATGGATAGAGTGCTGGGGCATTCTCATAGTTCATGCAACCTCAAACTCCTGGGCTCGAAGGATCTTCTTGTCTCAGCCTCCCAAGTAGCTGGAACTCAGGAACCCACCACAATGCCCAAATAGTTTTTCTATTTTTAGTAGAGATGGGGTCTCACTCTTGCTCAAGGTGGTCTTGACTCCTAAGCTCAAGCAGTCCCCCTGCCTCAGCCTCCCAGAATGCTGGGATTATAGATGTGAGGCAATCTGCCTAGCCAGGAAGATCTCTTGAATAAACTGAAATTGATAGAAAATCCTAACGAGTTGAACATAATGAAAACAGATTTGAAGAGCATTCTACTATAAGGTAAGCTCTTGGGGATAAGGATTTTTATCTGCCTTGTCAAGTGCTGTAACTTCAGAATACCATTATGTACATAAAAGCTACTCAGTAAATACTTGTTGAATGAATTAATACACCAGGGAGAGAATGTATAGTGTGAAGAATGACCCCCCAAAGATATTCATGCCCCAATCTTGGGAACTTGGGAATATATTATGTTATATGGCAAAAAAGGCTGAGTGATTTTATTTTTTTTAGAGACAAAGTCTTACTTTGTTGCCGTTGGTAGAGTGCTGTGGCATCACAGCTCACAGCAACCACCAGCTCTTGGGCCAAGGCGATTCTCTTGCCTTAGCCTCCCGAGTAGATGGGATGACAGGACCCACCACAATGCCCGGCTATTTTTTTGTTGCAGTTGTCACTATTGTTTAGCTGGCCTGGGCTGGGTTCCACGAACCTGCCAGCCTTGGTGGATGTGGCTGGCGCTGTAACCACTGTACTATGGGTGCTGAGCCAATATAATTATTTTGAAAGGATGCATGTGGATGGGGACAGAAAGTGAGCATTTGCTTGTAGATTTTGTAGGGGATGTTGAGTGGAGTGTGTGTAAAAGAGATCTAGTCTTTATATTCCGTAAAAGTACTCAAAAGGCATTACTAAAATAAGAAAATCAGAAAATTGCAAATAAAGCTCATAATTGGGGGATAAATAGCAGAGTAGTTGCTTAGAGAAGCAGGATATGGAAAAACCTATTAAGGACATGAAAAATATATACTGTATGTGTGTGTATATATGTGTGTATGTATATACACACATATAAAACAAGCCTTGTAGAATTATTTTCCTCTATTAGCCATGTGCATGGTTTAGCCTTAATAAGAATAAGATCTAATTTTGAAAGCAATTGTGAATTCCAGGGGAAAAATTCCAAGTAGTATAAATATAAACAAATTGGAGGAATGCTATAGTGGTATATGTGCAAACTGGTGGTTTTAGAGGCAAAATCTACTAGCCCATAGTAGGAAGGAATAAAAATTTATCCAAAATCAAGAACTTAAGAAGAAATTGTTCTGGGAAGGTCCAAAAAAAGGAGGGGGAGTTGTTTTAAAAAATAAAAAAAGAAGAAGCTGGACGGCGCCTGTGGCTCCGTGAGCAGGGTGCTGGCACCATATACTAAGGGTAGTGGGTTCAAACCCAGCCCCAGTCAAACTTCAACAAAAAAATGGTCGGGCGTTGGGTGGTGCCTGTGGCTCAAGGAGTAGGGTGCCAGCCTCATATGCTGGGACTGGGGGTTCAGGCCCAGCCCTGGCCAAACAGAAAAAAAAAAAAAAAAAAAAAAAAAAGGCCAGGTGTTGTTGTGGGCACCTGTAGTTACTCGGGCAAGAGCTGGAGGTTGGTTGCTGTGAGCAGTGAAGCCATAGCACTCTACAAGGGCGACGGAGTGAGACTCTGTCTCTAAAAAAAAAAGAAGAAGCTGTTATTAATGTGATTTAGAATTGTGGAGACACATAGGAGAAGTAACAGCTTCAAAGAGTTGAGAATCATTCCCCCTGTGGAGAGGCTATCTAGAGGATGATAGGGCTGGCATGGAGACTCACAGCCGTAATCCTAGCACTCTGGGAGGCCAAGATGGGTGGATCATTTGAGCTCAGGCATTGAAGACCAGCCTGAGCAAGAGTGAGACCCTGTCTCTACTAAAACCAGAAAAATTACCTGGGCATTGGGGCCAGTATCGTAGTCTCACCTACTCAGGAGGCTGAGTCAAGAGGATCATGTGAGCCCAAGAGTTCGAGGTTGCTGTGAGCTATGAAACCATGGTACTCTACCCAGGGCACAGAGTGAGACTTTGTCCATAAATAAATAAATAAATAAATAAAATAGGATGATGGGACAGGGGATTCTGCTACTTTTCATAATGAAAACAAAACTACTTGCCTTTGAAACTATGCTAGTGTTTTACTTTGCCAAAAAAATTTCCTATATTTCATTGCTTTCAGATGCTCTTGATTTTTTTTTTAATTCCTTTATAATGTGCTCCCAAGGATATGTGTGTGGGGGATGCTTCCAATTAAACCATGACATACCATTGGTTGCAAAATACATCATGACTTCAGAGATGTTAAAACATAAGATGCATAAGCTTAGAATCTATGAAATAGAAGCATTTTATTTTTAAAAATAAAGTGTCGTTAGTGATACCAAGCTGTTCCCTGGCTTGTTGTACATAGAAAAAGACAATATGATTTCTGAACCACTAGCCAGCCTGGCATCACAGGCTTTGAGCTTGCCTTCAGGCACCATCTGCAGAGTTAAATGAAAGCAGCGGAACTACTTTGGCTCATTGAAGTCTTATTTTGGCTGGGTTCAATACCCATCTTCCTCCAAATTCCCATAATATCCCCAGATCATCTTTCTTACAAATAGGGGAATCATATTGGATCTTAGGGATTGATCATTACATCTAGCAAATTTTCACAGGTATAGGAGTTTCCTTCCCCGACTTCAGTCGTGTGGTAAGCTCTTACAGCATCCTCAGTACCAAACACATTGTTAAAATATTGAAAACATTCCTCTTGCAAGGAACTTCCAGTCTGGTGATGAGTTGGGCATCTATTCAACTGCCATAAAACCTAATGTTTAGGGTCGGCACCAGTAGCTCAGTGGCCAGGGCGCCGGCCACATACACCAAGGGTGGTAGGTTTGAACCTGGCCCGGGCCTGCTAAACAACAATGACAACTGCAACAAAAAAATAGCCGGGCGCCTATTATTGAGGCAGGCACCTGTAATCCCAACTACTCGGGAGGCTGAGGCGAGAGAATCGCTTAAGCCCAAGAGTTTGCTATGATCTGTGATGTCACAGCACTCTACCGAGGGTGACACAGTGAGACTCTGTCTCAAAAAACCCACAAAACTTAATGTTTAGCTTTATACAAAATGTTGGCTTTATTTTTTTATTCTGCCTTAGAATGGTGAAAAAATTCATCGTGAAGTGACTTCGTGTGTCCATTGTGACACAAAGAGCTTGAAAGTCATCATTCCGTCTTCACAATGAGAAAAATGCTGAAAACTAAAAATCAACAACTCTTCTTAGATTCCCTTAGAGTAGCGGTCCCCCACCATTTTGGCACCAGGGACTGTTTCATGGAAGACGATTTTTCAACAGACAGGGGTGGGAGGTGGGTATGGTTTTTGGGTCACTTCAGATGCATTACATTTATTGTGCACTTTATTTCTTTTATTATTACATTGTAATAGATAATGAAATAATTATACAACTCACCATAATGCAGAATCAGTGGGAGCCCTGAGCTTGTTTTCCTGCAACAAGAGGATCCTATCCTGTATTTGTAGGCATTCCCCAGGTGCTAGCATCACTGTCTCAGCTCTACCTTTTGTGAGCAGTTCATAGGAAGGCTTGTGTTCCTATGAGAATCTAATGTTGCTGCTGATCTAACGGGAAGCAGAGCTCAGGTGTGATGGGGAACGGCTGCAGACTTAGGGAATTGAGCTCACAGGGCAAACTGCTACCCTGAAAATCAGACAGACAGAAGAACGTACACAATCACAGTTCATCGAGAGCAGAAGCCATTGGAGACGTTAACTGGTAGGAGCATTTAAGCAATAATTATAAATTGCTGAAAACTGAAAGTGGACTAGCTTGAGGGTTTAAAAAAATCCAAGAGCTTTTTTAAACTTGGGGGAGGCACAATTTTGTGAGTTTTACATCCAGGAGTCCCACCTGTTTCTCTCAGTGAAAATCTGAAGAAAATCCCTTCATACTTTGGACAGGAAGAGGGGTAAAGGAACCATTTGGAAATAAGCTCAGTATGCACTATTCTCTGAAACAAAGGCCTGCCCGCAAAGGAAACTACTTTACCAGAGAACTATCAGAGCTAGGGTTAGGGCGACTAGACAACTACAGCCTTCTGTGGATTTCCTGTCTCACATGGGGGGGAAAAATAAAAGGCTAAGACATTCTGAAGGTTAAGGGAGGGAGGCTGGAACTCTGGTCCATTCAAAAACAAAACAGTAACCAGGTAGTGTGGCTCATGTCTGTAATCCAAGCACTCTGGGAAGCCTATGCAGGAGGAGGATCCCTTGAGGACAAGAATGCAGGAGTTGGAGACCAAAGACCAGCCAGAGCAACCATGAGACTCCATCTCTACAAAAAATAAAGAAAAATAAAACAATTAGCTGAACGTGGTGGCAAGTGCCTGTAGTCTCTGCTTCTTAGGAGGCTGAGGCAGGAGGATTGCTTGAGCCCAGGATTCTGAGGTTGCAGTGAGCTATGATAATGTCACTGCACTTTAGCCAGGAAGCATGACAGATCAAGACTCTGTCTCCAAAAAAGAAAAAAATAATAAATTAAAAAGTTGAATAAATAAGTAAAAATAAAAAACAGACCCCCAAATTGGGATTAAGATTAAGGCTTCCTTTCACCAGTATTTTACCACCACATCAACAGGGCTCCAGTATAAAAACAGTGGCTTACAACTGAGAGAACTATAAGAAATAGACTAATTCAGAAGGAGTCTTCAGGAAAACTCCAAGACAATAGGGGAAATAAAACCCAGGAAATATGGCTCAGTGCCTGTAGCTCAGTGGTTAGGGCGCCAGCCACATACACAGGAGCTGGCAGGTTCAAACCCAGCCTGGGCCTGCCAAACAACGACAAATATCAAATAGCCAGGTGTTGTGGTGGGCACCTATAGTCCCTCCCGGCTACTCAGGAGGCTGAGGCAAGAGAATTGATTAAGCCCAAGAGTTGGAGGTTGCTGTGAGCTGTGATGTTGTGAGTGCAACATAGTGAGACTCTGTCTCAAAAACAACAATAACAAAAAAAAAACAGGACATAAGAGACAATTGAAATCTCTGACACTTAATGCAAACCATAAACACAGCCTAATTCCTAGTCAGATAAACATAAAATCACTAAAGCCCTAGCTATCTCTATTTTTTATTTAAATTGCGATAGAGTCTTACTTTGTTGGCCTCTGTAGAGTACTATAGCGTTATAGTTCACAGCAACCTCAAACTCTTGAGCCTCAAGTGATTGTCCTGCCTTAGCCTCTCTAGTAGCTGCGACTACAGGAGCCCGCCATAACACCCGGCTATTTTTGTTTGTTTGGCAGGCCCAGGCCAGGTTGGAACCCACCAGCCCTGATGCATGTGGCCAGCACCCTAATCACCGAGCTATAACGCCCAGCCCATCTCAATTTTCTTTCTCTCTCCCTTTTTTTTGAGACAGAGTCTCACTTTGTTTCTCTTGTTAGAGTGTTGTGGCATCACAGCTCACAGCAACCTCAAACTCTTCGGCTTAAACGATTCTCTTGCCTCAACCTCCCAAGTAGCTGGCACTACATGTACCTGCCACAACGCCTGGCTATTTTTTTTAGAGACAGGGGTCTCACTCTTGCTCAGGCTGGTCTTGAACTTGTGAACTCAGACAATCCACCTGCCTTAGCCTCCCAAGTGTTGGGATTACAGGAGCAAGCCACCATGCCCCATCTCAATTCTTTTTTTTTTTGAAATAGTGTCTCAAGATGTCACCCTGGGTAGAGTGATATGGTGTCATAGCTTACAACAACCTCAAACACTTGGACTTAAGCGATTCTCTTGCCTCAGTCTCCCAAGTAGCTGGGAACACAGGCGCCTGCCACAATGCCTGGCTATTTTTTGGTTGTAGTTGTAATTGTTGTTTGGCAGGCCCAGACTGGGTTCGAACCTGCTAGCTCCAGTGTATGTGGCTGGCACCCTAGCCACTGAAGTATAGGCGCTGAGCCCCATCTCAATTCTTAACACCTAATACATCATGTCCATCTGTAATCAGAAAATTATAAGATGAAAGCAAGAAAATGTAACGAGATAACAAAATAAAATGTATACTGATTGTTTAAGACAGTTTTATTATGTGAAAAATTCTAGAGAATTAGCCAAGAATTTAAAAAAAAACCCTCCTGGAAATAATAAGCAGTTACATGATAGTAAGGTTACAGAATACAAAGTTAATGTATAAAGTCAATTTCTTTCCTATGTATCAGTAATTAACATGTGAAATTTAAAACTTAAAACTTAAAACACAATACCATTTACATTAATACACAAAAAGGTATAAATCTCACAAAATGCGTACAGAATCTGTATGAGGAATACTACCAAACTCTGGTGAAAGAAATGAAAAGACAATCTAAACAAATGGAGAGATATTCCATGTTCATGGATAGAAAGCATCAATATCATTAAAATATCACTTCTTCCCAATTTGCTCTCTAAATTCAGTGTAATCCCAGTCAGAATCTCAATAATTTACTTTGTGAATGTCTACAAATTGATTCTCAAACTTATGTGGAAAGGCAAATGAATCAAAACAACCAATGCAGTGTTTAAGTTGTTCTCTGGAGCACTTCCAGTGTTTCCTTGGCTGTAGTGCTCAACTTTGGCCTAAAAAAACTCTGTATTAGTTTTGTCTCACTTTCCTTCTGTAGATTGACAGATACAACACCAAAAATATGATCCATAATCCATGAAAAATTAATAAGTAGACTTCATTAAAATGGAAAGCTCTTGCTCTCCAAGGTCACTGTTAAGAGAATAAGAGAGAAGCTCCAGACTAGAAAGAAATCTTTGCAAAGCACATATTTGAAAAAAATAACTGGTATGTAAAATTACAGGGAACTCTTTAAAACTCAACAATAAGAAAACAAACAAGCCAATTAAAAACGCGCAAAAAAATCTGAACATATTCCTCACTTAGGATATTCAGATGGCAAGTAAGCATATGAAAAGATGTTCAACATTATATGTCATTAGGGAATTGAACATTAAAACAATAATGAGGTACTATTATACATCTATTTGAATGGCTAAATCCAGAAAAATAAAAAGTAAAAAGCCCATCACTGTACCATATGTTGGCATGAATGAGGACCAATAGGAACTGTTTGTCATTGCTGGTAGAAATGCAAAATGGTATAGCCCCTTTGGAAAAAACAGTTTGGTATCAATAGTTTCTTAACAAAGCTAATCATAGTTGTAACATATGATCTAATGATCACACGCCCATGTATTCACTTAAATGAGTTGAAAACTTATGTCCACACTTCCACACAAAAACTCGTACACTGATGTTTAGACATGTAGAGGTTTTATTCACAATCCTTTTATTCCAAAAGTTGAATCAAGATGTCTCTCTTGACTGGGCATGGTGGCTCAAGGTTGTAATCTTAGCATTCTAAGAGACTGAGGCAGGAGGCTTGCTTGAGGTTAGGAGTTCAAGACCAACCTGAGCAAGGGTGAGACACTGTCTCTACTAAAAATAGAAAAATTAGCTGGGTGTCCCCATGGCAGTCACCTGCAGTCCCGGCTACTTGGGAGGCTGAGGCAGAAGGGTAACTTGAACCCAGCAGTTTGAAGTAGCTGTGAGCTAGGCTGATGCCATGGCACTCTAGTGTGGGGCAACAGAGTGAAACTCTGGTTCAAAAAAAAGATGTTTCTCTCAATGGGTCTAGTAACAGTTTTCTAGGACTGCCATAACAAAATGCCACAAACTAGGTGGCTTAAGATCACAGAAATTTACCACTTCTCAATTCTGGAGGCTAGAGGTCTAAAATCAATGTGTCAGCAGGGCCATGCTTCCTCTGAGACCTGGTTAGAATTCTTTCATGCCTCTTCCTTCATTCTGGTGGTGCCTGTTAATCTTTGGTGTTCCTTAGCTTAGAGCTGCATCAGCACTTCAATTGCTGCCTATGTTATCACATGGCATTCTCCGTGTATGTTTATCCTTACGTGGCATTTTCTTCTCTCTTAAGGACATCAGTCATGTTGGAGTAGGGCCCACTCTAATGACCTCACTTTAACTTGCTTACATCTGAATGAATAAATAATAAATTTACTTTATTTGTCTAAAATTTAAATAAATTTAAAATTCATTTTATTTATTTAAAAGACACTTTTCTAAATAAGGTTATATTCACAGACACCAAGAGGTAGGACTTCCACATATCTTCTTGGAGGACACAAGGCAATCCTTAATAACAGGTTACTGGATAAACTGTGGTACATTCAGACCATAAAATATTATTAAACGATAAAAAATGAGCTATCAAGCCACCAAAAGACATGAAGGAAACTTAAATCCTATTGTTCAGTGAAGGCATTCAGTCAGAAAAGACTATATTTTGTATGATCCAACTATATGACACTCTCGAAAAAAACCAAAACTATAGAGAGTGTAGATAGTCAGTGGTTGCCAAAGGTTAGGGGTTAGGGAAGGGAGTGAGGGATGAACAGTTGAAGCAAAAGGGATTTTTAGGGCAGTGAACTCTTTTCTATGATACTTTATTTATTTATTGGATACAGAGCCTCAAGCTGTCACCCTGGTAGAGTGCCATGGCATCACAGCTCACAGCAACCTCCAATTCCTGGGCTCACGCGAGTCTCCTGCCTCCGCCTCCCAAGTAACTGGGACTACAGGCGCCCGCCACAACGCCCAGCCATTTTTTCTTGCAGCCATTATTGTTGTTGTTTGGTGGGCCTGGGTGGATTCGAACCCGCCAGCTCAGGTGTACGTGGCTAGCACCTTAGCCTGTTGAGCCACAGGCGCCAAGCCTTCTATGATACTTTAATGGTAGACACATGACATTATGTATTTGCCAAAACACAGAATTGTACAATAGAAAGAACCCTAATATCCTAGTGTAAACTATGCACTGTAGTTAATAATAATGTATTAATATTGGCTCATCAATTATAACAAATGTATCACTCTAACGTAATCGTTTAATTTATTTTATTTTTATTTTTAGAGACAGGGTCTCACTTTATTGCCTGGGCTACAGAGTAGGAGTGCAGTGACATGATTACAGATCATTGTAACCTTGGACTTCTGGGCTCAAAAGATCCTCCTTGCTCAGTCTCTCAAGTAGCTAGGTCTACAGGTACACATCAACGCACCAAGCTAATTTTTTTTTTTTTTTTGAGTGATCAGTTCTTGCCATATTGCCTAGGCTGGTCTCAAACTCTTGGCCTCAAGCAATCCTCCTACTTCGGCCTCTCCAAGGGCTGGTGGGATTATGGGCATGAGGCACCATACCTGCTCAAGATGTTAGTAATAGGGGAAACAGTGTATGGGAGGGAGAGGGGAATATGAGAACTCTCTGTATCATCTAGTCAATTTTTCTGTAAACCTAAAACTGTTATAAAAGTGAATTCTATTAATTTAAATAAATTCATTGCAGAGTCTCAGGCTCAAGTAACCTCTTTCAGGAAGTCTTTTCTGCTCTTACCACACTCTCAAGAAAGGTTCTGTGCTCTTCTCCAAGCTCCCAGAATACTCTGCCCTTATGTATATTCCTATGTCTTTTTTGTGTGTCTGGCAGTGAACAGTTAAGGTTTGCTGAACTCTGGCACAGAACGCAGATATGGTGAAAGAAGCTAATACATGCAACCATTTAGCAGGCACCCAGGGATATCTGACAAATGGCACTTCTATTCCCTCAGTGCACTGATGATGTCAGTTGTGGTGAAATCATTGTGACCTCTCTGACCCATTTGGGTATTTTCTGAATGAAGGTAAAGGCACAATCATGTCCTTTTAAAGCTCATTTCATCCTGAGTAGTCTCTGGATTGCTGGTCTTTGGTCTTCACGGAGTTTTTGCAGTAGGAAACTTATCTAGGATTCAAATCCAGTGGTTTTGAGTTAACTCATGTTATTTACATTACACAACACACTCTCACTCTTGTTTAACTTAAATGATGATATAGTGCAGGGATCACCAGCACAAATACCTATATGACAGATAACAAATGAAGAGAGAGACTTAGGTTGGGAGGGGTCCCTGGCACTGTGGTAAATCCATGCCCAGTCTACAGTAGGCAGCCGCTCCTTGGCTTCAGACAACTGTTGTCATACAGAAATGTGGACACAGTGTTGCCAATGAGGGCAGAGATGCAGAATTCTGTTCACATAGAAATTTCTCAGTTAAAAAAAAATGTTGGGAACTAAGTCAAAATGTTTTGAAACATATGAGATGGTATATTGGGAGCATAAGGAGTCATCTAATTGAAATAGGGTATTTATGATGGGGGAGAAAGAAGACCAGGTTAATAACTGAAGTATAAGGGCAGCTTCTGAAGAACCCTGATTGTCACACTCAAGGATATAGTCCTCTGGGTCTGAGTGACCACCAAAGTATTTAAAGAAGAATAGGACAAAATTTGAATAGTATTTTACAAAGATCACTCAGCAGTTGATGGGCACAGGACTAAGAATTCAATGGTGCATTAGAAGCCCGTCATTAAGCTAAGTAAGGGTAAATGAGAGATGACCAAGGACTACTTTGTTCTTTCTCCGGCAAGATTGTAAACTCCAAAACAGGGTCCTGTCTTGTTCACTGCTGTCTCCAGCACTAAGCAGAAAGCCTGCTCAACATTATTATTCCAAAGAATAAATGGTAGGGAGGGAGTCAAAGTGAGAGGCATTTTAAGGACCGGGTGTTGCTAACACTGAGAGGGAACAGGGAGCTGTGAGGACATATTTCCTTCCCTGAAGCTCCCTCTATGAGCCTTAGGGAGGAAGACTTTTGCAAGTTCCATTTCTGACACTTCATGTGGCCCCTTTACTCTACGAAGGGAGAAAACAGTAAGTGACGTTGAAGGGTTCACAGGAAGATTAAGGGATAATTTAGGGATGTGAATCTCTGTTCTTCCCTCGGTCCAGTATTCCCCAAGTACACAGCGAAAGGGGACTGGCCTGGCCCTCGGACCCGGCAAGGATTACTTCCGGGGTGGGGTAGTAACCGACGACCCGGGGAATCCAGCCTTTCTACCCAGGGTAACCCCAAAGCCGGCCTCACTCCGGATCCTCCCTGCCCCCGCGTACCTCATTCCCGGACCACCACCCCCAGCTCCTCCCTCTCTCCTCCCACCTCCTCTTCCCGCTCCACCGCCCCATTTCCTTCCCTTAGCCAGCCTCCTCCCGACTCCCTCCCCGGGCTGGGCCTCCCGCATCCGCCGCCTTCCAGCCGTCTGCTGTTCCCTCTGCCTTCAGTCAGCGCCCCTCTCTGGCGGTCGGGCAACCCCGTGCCTCGCTTACCCAATGAGGAGACGGCGCAGGGCGGGGCGAGGCTGGGACCGGAGCGGAAGTGGAGACCGGAGCGGAAGTGGAGCTGTCGCCACCGCCGCCGCCGATCCCGGAGCCCGGGTAGCTGCTGCCGCCGTCGCCACCGCCACCGCCACCGCAGTCACTGCAGCCGCCGTAGCCGCCGCCTGAGGAGCGGGCTTGGGAAGGAAGCAGTCACTGCGCTCAGAGCTTTGCTCGGAAGCGTCTTTGCCCCCTGCAGCCCTCCTACGGTGAGTGCGGCGCGGGCCCCACCCGGGGCCCCTGGGGGCCAGTGTTCGATGCTTCTGTCGGGCTGATGCGACTACGGATGCCCAGCGGGTGGGCCTGGGTGTAGCGGCGCGCTGCCTGAGCCCGGCGCGGCCGCCTGCAGCGCGGGACTGGTCTAGCCGCGGCCCCTCCCAGTTTCCGGGGCCGGGCCCTTCGCCTCTCGGAGAGGCCCAGGCTGCGGCCCTGCATGGCTGGCCGGGTGCGGTTCCGTAGTGCGCCGGAAGGGACAGTGGAGCTGCAGACCCCATATCCTCTCCCTCAATAGCTAGTTTCGATGCTCCTGCGACCCCTCCCTACGCCTTAATCGGCGAGAACCTTCTCTTTCAGCCCTGTCACTCCTGCTCCGTCCTTTCTGGTTTTCAAAAATTAAAATTTAACCGAATCCGGATGGGTTCTCAAGCCCCGGCGCCCCTATTTGAGTCCTTTTAAATGAATACGGGGTTTAACCTTGGGAGACAACAGGAGGGAAACGTCCTTCCACTTTGCAGCAAAGCCGATTCATCATCCTTCTCTGGTTATAAAGCCTGGCAGGATCCAAGATTCCCTAGGAAGAACAGGATTGGAGTTTGAATAAGGAAAATGTTACAACCGGTTACTGAGTCAGGCCGGATACCCATGAAAAAAAAAATCAAAGGCTGAGAATCGGAGTATTTTCCTACGTTATATGGTGTCATTTAGTGCCAGAATACTTTGTATAGGTTCCCCAAATTCCTCCATACTGTGTGTTAGCACATTTTTTAATCTGAATTTTGATGACCTTAATGGTGGTGGGGAAGAGATGGTGGTAATTTGGATCCATTTGCTTCTGAAGATGAGTGTTATGTTTGGATACACTGTTGCAAATGCAGAGCGCACATGTAAAAGGGGGAAGCATTGGTAAGATAATTTGCTAGGCTTTCTGTAAAAATGTGTTTTTTGTCATTGCCTTTACTACATTTCTCTTTGGTAAGGCTAGGTAGCATCAAGTTCTGATTTTACTTGCCTTGTGTAGATGTAATTGTTATAGACCTATCAGCCTGCCATAGGAGCCAAAACAGAAAGATGAAGTGCTTAGGAAAACGTGAAAATTATCTGTGTTCTAACTCTGTCTGAGACTTGTTTATATGAAACCACACATATATGCAGTTTATAGAACTGGACCCCATGGCTTTTTGCATTGTCCTGTTAGAAATGTGTGGGTATTACTTGGTTCTTAGTGATTATTTCTGCTTCCAGGGCACCCCGTTTCTTACTTAGGGATCTCTTAGTTGTCTGGGCCTTTATTTTTCTTGGATCCACCCTCCTTAGCAGCAAACAATGTGGTGAGTGCAAAGACTGTCAATTTTCGTGGACCTAAGTTAGAAATTTAAGTGTGGCCTTCAAAATGGAAGGTTAATAATCCAGTAGCAACTGCTGAATTATTTTCCCAGCATCTCCCTTTAATGAGATAAGAAACCATTCATCCATCTTGCAGATGAAGTCTTTATGGGAAATGAGGTGATTTGGCCTAGACCATAGACCTAGTTCTCAGATTGAGTATCCTCATTCATCATTAGCAAATATTTATGGACTGTTAGCTCCTGGACTGTGACTTCTACCCTGTAATCTTCTGTACACTTCCCATCATGCAGTGCTTGTATTTTGTTGAAGCCATTTTAGAATTGGAGCTCTATAGATCAGGGAGACAGCCTCTATAAAACCAGGATGAGCGAATTCCCATGATATTGATTCTCTAGGCAGAGTCATCAGAGATTTGGGCCACTGCAAAAAATGCATTTTGCCCATTTGGATGTGGATACAGAAAAAGGAAGAGCACTGGACTGGAATCAGGTAAATTTGCTTCAGAGCTTGACTGCAATATTTTCTGTATAATCTTCATCATGTTAATCCATCTCTGGTTCTTAGTTTCCTTATTGCCTAGAGTTGTCATGAGGCCTTTTTACAAACTATAAATTGTTAAATATGAGCTTTTGGTTTTGTTATTTTTAAATCAGAGTTCATTATTAATGGCTTTTTTTCTTCAGTTACTTTCTGATTATACCCAACTCTGCTTTGTACACATTGCTTTCCAAAAAATGATACATTATTATAGAACCTTACTTTGCATATAGCAAATCCTGTCTTTTTGAGTCATTTTCTCAAATCTGTGTCATGTAAATGGTAATGCAGTCTTTGTATTGTGACAGACTGAATAATTAAAATAAGCATCAGGGGTGTAGTAAATGTTCAATAGATGTTATTTGACTATAAGCATGGATCTGTAGATTAGACATAGTATACATGCTATATAGCATGGACACATACAGAATTCATCCATTTATGATTTATTCACCAGCTGATGAGGTACCATCAGGCAATTAATCTGTTGTAATAATAGTTACTGCAGCTTATAGTACATGCTATGTGTCACACATTGGTCTTTCATGACAATCAGGGAAAGGTAAGACTGCTAGCTCCATTTTATAGACGTGGAAACCAAGGCTCAGAGAAGAGTAATTTCCCTAACATATCTCTTTCCCTCTCTCTCTCTCTCTCCCCCCCAGGGCCCGCCCGCCCCCGCACTCGCGCCCGCGGCCCCCGGGCGGGAGAGTTCGCCGGGGCCGGGGGGCGGGGGGGCAGCGGGGGCGGGGGGGGGGGGGG
>CAUYON010180460.1:0-16721 GCA_963573935.1 Arctocebus calabarensis
GCCTGTAGTCCCAGCTACTCGGGAGGCTGAGGCAAGAGAATCGCTTAAGCCCAAGAGCTGGAGGTTGCTGTGAGCAGTGTGACGCCACGGCACTCTACCCAGGGCGATAAAGTGAAACTCTGTCTCTACAAAAAAAAAAAATATATATTAGTCTATTAGCCAAGTGTTGTGGGCAGCTGTAGTCCCAGTTACTTGGGAGGCTAAGGCAGGAGGATCACTTGAGCCCAAGAGTTTGAGGTTGCTGTGAGGTAGTCTAAGGCCTTGGCACTCTAGCACAGGTAACAAAGACTGATATCTCAATAAGATAAATTTTTTTTTTTTTGAGACAGAGCCTCAAGCTGTCACCCTGGGTAGAGTGCTGTGGCATCACAGCCCACAGCAACCTCCAATTCCTGGGCTCAAGCAAGTCTCTTGCCTCTGCCCCCCAAGTAGCTAGGACTATAGGCACCCGCCACAACGCCCGGCCATTTTTTGTTGTTGTTGTTTGGCGGGCCCCTGTTGGATTTGAACCCACCAGCTCAGGTGTACGTGGCTGGCACCTTAGCCCGTTGAGCCACAGGCGCCGAGCCTCAATAAGATAAAATTAAATTAAATAAGAAAATAAATAAAAATAAAAAAAATAAAGTAATAAAATATTAGTCCATAGTACTTCTTTACAATAGAGAAGAGCTCTTCTTGATCTATGGAATTTCTTCCCCTTGTTAGTGATCTAATGACAAAAGAGAGAGGACAGAGGAACTTCGTTTTGGATCAGTACTTCCTCAGGGTAGACTCAGTGTAGAACAGCTAAACCTAAGCTAGTGGATAAGAGCAGGAAAAAAAACTTTCCCTTTTGGTGTTTTGCAATATTAGCCCATATGATAAGGCATGAATGAGACAATTCTAATTGTCTGGTTTCTTCTATGTTATCAAATCCCATAGGGAGGCAAAGATTGTATTCTGTTACTTGTAAAATTGTGGCTGAAACACGTTTGCTCTGACAAGACTATACAGAACACAGCCTGCTTTGGGTTACATTGTTATTTCTACTTTCATTAACATTTATAATCAGTCTAGAAGTATCTAGAAAGGGTGTGAGAAGTTGTTGTGTATTTATTTTACACTGCTTTGGATTCTTAGCAAAAAATGAAATCACACAGCCACAACTGTAGATACCATGAATAGCTACAAGGCCTTTTCCTGCTCTGACCAATCATAGCAGTCTAAGTGTGGCCACTGGGTTGGCCTAGCTACTCCTAAAATGCTCATCTTGCATTCATTAAAGTTCTGAGACCAATCGTTGTTCACCTGTACTTAACCTGAGATGAGAGAGAGCATGCCTAGTTTCTCATCAGAACGTGGGGGAGCAGTTGAATCCCACTAATGGAAAGCTAGGATTGAATTACACTCACTCACCCTAACATGCCAGTATTTCCTGCCCCAAACCACCCATGCAATCACCCAGTGCCACATTGCACACCTACATTGCTGTGTTCACAGACCGCTACAGATTTCTTGTCTGCCACCACTGATCTTGCTCCCGGCCTCCCCTCTTCCAGGAATAAATTCCCCTAGAGGCTTTAAAGATTTTGCTCGTTGATATTACATGATTTCACTACTATGTGTTTGGCTATGAAGTCATTGCTTAAGAATGCAAATCTCTTACTGCTTGAGATTTGTCCTTTGATTTACCTTTATCAACTATGAAAATTCTCAGCCATCTTTTTAGTTGTTTTCTTTATTCTGTTCCGGAATTCCTATTGGATGTTCATTAGAGCTTCTCATTCTATCCCATGTCTCTTAATCCCTTGTATTTTTCATCTCTTTCTCTTTCTGTGCTGCATTCTGGGTAAATTCCTGAAAGACAATCTGGCATAGTGGCTGAGTGCACAGACTTCAGATTGCCTGGATGAGAAGCTATAACCTCAGTGCCTGTTTCCTTGCTTGTGGGGAAAACAGTACTATTCATTTAACCTATAGCTGTTGTGAAGATTAAATGAAGCTTTAAAGCAGTGTTTGACCCACATGAAGCACTCTATAAGTATTAATATTGTAGTCCAGTTCACTAATTCCCTCTTCTGCTACCTAATCTGCTTAATTTAACCACAGAGATTTTAATTTCTTTTCATTTTAAGTTCTATTGATTCTTTTTTTTAATTTGCCCTTTTCCACAGCCTTGGTATCTTCTTGGGCTTTGATTTCTTCTTTTGCTCATTGAAACATTCTAATTATATACTCTCTTTCTTATTGTTGTTATCTTCACTTCTCTTAGAGGAAAAGCCAAAGTCTATGTGTGATTCATAAGGCTCTGTCAACACTGTCCAATAAAACTTTTACAACCGCGGAGATATTTTCTAAGCTGCCAATAGGGTAGCCACTAGCCACAGGTGGTTACTGAGCACTGAATGAGGTTGGATGCCTAAGGAGTAAATTTTTAATTTTATTTAATTTTTGTAATTGTAAATAGTCACAGGCAGCTGGTAGCTACAATATTGGATCAGACAAGTCTGTGTCTGTCCGACCTTCACTTCCTCCCTAGCCTCCTGGCTGTTACTTGAGCATGTGAGGGCCATACTCATCTTGAAACCTTTGTGTTTGCTGTTCTCTCTTCCTGAAAAACTCTTCCCCTAGATATCTGCATGGCTTCATCTTTCGCCCCAAGTCTGCATTCCAATGCAATCTCGGTGAGGGCTTCTTCTCTAGGGTTCCTATTTAAAAACTGCAACCTTCTCCTATAACACATTTTCTACTTTCTTGCTTAACTATTCCCCTTAACATGTATCATTGTCTAAAAAGCACACATTTAATTTGTTTTGTCTTATTCTCTTCTACTAGACCATTTGCTTTGAAGGAAGGAAATAATTTTTCTGTTCTATGCTCTGACCTACATTGGTATTCAATCAGTGTTTGTTAAAAGAATGGTGTTCAAACACCCCCCACACACACACCACCACCACCGACTGAGTCTCTCTCTGTAGCTCTGGGTAGAGAGCAGTGGCATCATCATTATTTACAGCAACCTCAAACTCTCGGGCTTGAGCAATCCTCTTGCCTCAGCCTCCTGAGTAACTGGGACTACAAGGGCCCACCACAATGCCCCGCTAGTTTTTCTATTTTTTAGAAGAGATGGGATCTTATTCCTGTTTAGGCTGGTCTTGAACTCTAAGCTCGAGCAATCCAACCACATCAGCTTACAGGCGTGAGCCACTGTACCTGGCCCTGGGCAGAAGTGCTTTAGGCTCTATTATGCTTGTTGTTTGTATTGACTCTTGTGCTTGACCATTTGCTTCTTTGTTTGAAATTTTTTGATAAGCTCTCTTCTTTAGCAGGGCTTTTTCTTTCCTGTGAAAATTTTATGATAGTGTCCTTTCTAAGTGGTTTTCTTGAAAGATGTAAGCAATGGCGCCTGGGGAGGCGGCCAGAGCCGAGATATTCAGGCCATGTTTATTGAAAGGGGTGACCCACCTGGGCAGTGCAAGAGTGTCATCTGTGCCCAGGAAGTAGTAAGAGACCACTTTTATAGGGGGCTCCTAGAGGATGGGCAAATTCCACAGCTTGCCCAGAAAGTGAGGTTGTTGGGAACTTCGGGGGAAGGGTTAGTCAGATCTTTTGTGTCTTTGTCTCAGGAGGAGAAGGAGGAGGAGGAGGGGAAAAGGCTCACGTATGGCTATGTTAGGCCCCCCAACATTTGTGTTTGCATTTGTCAGATATATCTGTATTTGCTCTTTTAGGTTGGGCTGCCAGATAAAATACAGGATAGTCAGTTAAACTTTCTGAATTTCAGAAAAAAAAAATTCATTTCATTTTATTTTGTTGGAAATTCAATGTTTCTTTTTTGTTTCCCAGGTTAATGTGAGGGTACAATCAACCAAGTCATAACATTTGTATTTGTTAGAGTCCCTCTTCTAGATATGTCCTGCACCCAAAAGCTGTGCCATATGCCCCTACATTGGGCCCAGTGAAGTTTTTTTGTTGTTGTTTGTTTTATTGAGAGAATCTCACTCTGTCCCCCTGGGTAGAGTGCTGTGGCATCATCATAGCTCACAACCTGGAAATCTTGGGCTTGAGCAAACCTCTTGCCTCAGTCTCTTGAGTAGCTGGGACTTCAGGCATGTACCACTGTGCCCAGATAGTTTTTCTATTTTTTGTGGGAAACAAGGTCTCATCCTTGCTCAGGCTGGTCTTGAATGCCTGAGTTCAAGTAATCCACCGGCCTTGGCCCCCAGGGTATTAGGATTACAGGCATGAGTTATTGTACCTGGCCATCAGTAAAATAAGTTTTATTGGTAAGCATGTCCATGTAATAATATTTGGGATAGATTTGTACTAAAAAATTGTTTATGCTTTGTATTTTCACTTGCTAAATTTGGCAACCCTAAAACCAGGAGTATTTCCAGCTCTGCACCAGTTTTTAAATTTTTTGTTTAGGAGTTTCTAGACTACGCCTTGTACTGAAAATTTAGCCCCAAACCTGTGTGAAGCACAAGTCCAGAGTTTTAATATCTTAAAGGAGATTTCACTTTTCATCCAAGGCCCATTCATCCTTTGTTGTGTCTCTATCTTATTTTTAGCCCCACCCTTTCACTGTTCCAGTTCCCTGCCACTTTCAGCTCAAGATCTTGTCCAGGTTAGTTACATTCTCAGCATCTAAGTAAATGAAACTCTTCCCCTACCTTCCTCACCCCAGCACAGCTTGCCAGGGCATCAGCTCAAGTACTTGTCACTCTTTTTCAGTTTCTTTTTCGACTGCCATACCTGGGCATTTCCCTTTCTTTCTGCGAGATTAGCTGGGATTTTAAAATAATTCTGATTTTACTTTATGTGACATTCCTAGGAATTGACAGCATATGGATTTTCATCTTACCTTACTCCACCATCTTGATGGAAAGATGCCTCCTCAACCGGTACAAAATAGCATATTTATTGTAAATAGCACATGCTTTAGAACCATGTAGAACCTGAGTTTAACTAGGATTTAATCTTCGTTAACTATAACGATTTCAAGCACATCCCTGATACTTTCTAAATCTACTTCATCTCCTAAGTGAAAATGATTTATAAAAGGGCTATTGTGAATATTAATATATATTATGGAGTTTTGCACACTTTAGATGATCAATAAATATTAGCTCCTTCTCTATCTGCTCAATCTGAAATCTAAACTATCATCTAAGCTATTTCCTTTAGTCTTTCTTTTTCCAAGCGCAGGCTGCCTTTTCTCACCACTCAGTGCACTTGCTGTGGCCGGGAGGCAATCCACACCTTCCTCCTGATATACCACTTCCGCACCCATTCTCACTCCTCCATCCCCATTCAAAGCTTTTCTTTCACCAGCTCTACTACTTTTTCTTCTGGTGGTTGTAACACCTAGTATCTTCCAAGCCATCTTCCCCATTCACTGAGGAGTTTCGCTTAGTTCTTTTCACTCTTCCTTGGCAATCATGTTGGAGAATTAAGTGTCTAACATGTCACCTTTATGGTTTCTTAACCATATGGTTACTAGTAACTTCCACCCCACAGAGACCACCCCCGCACATGTCCACACTCTTGTCAGTAGCAAGAATTCCAGCTCTGAAATCTAAAAACTCCAGTCTTAGCTCAAACCCTCCTATTCTACGTTCTCCACTTTTCCTTCTACCTTTTCATTAACTTAAGATATTCAAGCCCCATATCCCGTTATCTCATTTTGTGTATTTGCATTTACTCTTTTTTCATGACTAGTTTAGCCAACAGTTTATGGTATTTTTCCTCTGAAAAAGCTTCCCCCCACCCCAAAGCTTTCAGAAACCAGCAAGCCATTTGTTACAGCCTTAGGTAAGGCTAAAAATGTTCTCAGCTGTGATGAGGATGACACTTTTCCAAACATCACAAATATCCTTGTTGCTGCCTGGCCCTCTAAAGAATAAGACCGTATGCACATAGCAAGAGTTAATTTATCCCATGAGTATTCTGCAGGGAAAGAAGGGGAATGCTATTCTCAAGGATCTAGAAATGTGCAATGTAACTTTGGGCAGTTCTTGCAGTTTGGATTCTACGGTCACTCAACTACAACAAAATTATTTCTTTTGAAATCCATATCCAGCTCTATCATATTTAAAAATCAAAACTGGATCGAACCTAGGTCATCAAACTTTACATTATTTAAGAAAAATAAAAATAATTATTGAGGGAGGAAAACTGAAAAGCTGACAATCTTTTATTTCCCCATTCCTTCTTTATGGCTTATACACAATTAGGGGAGGATAAATCTTGGCTCTAAAGCTAGCTGTGTGATCCTGGACAAATGATATAACTTTCACAGTCTTCAATTTATTTATCCTCCTAAGGAGTATTTTATTTAATGATTTTCAAAAAGCCTCACAGGGCTAATAGGCTTAATATACATGGAATCTGCTGCCCCCTGATGGCATTTTACCAAACTGCAGATTCTTTCTTTTTAAAACATAAAATCCTAGTTTTGTGTCTGTTCTATATTTCATCTAATTTTCCTTATTATAGTCCGTTATCTATCTTCCTACTTAGAAGCCATTGGTATGTATTTTACAACCAAATGTCCACTTAAAGTTTAAAACAAACTTTTGCTCTTCAAATATTTCCTGATTTCTTTGGACATTTTTTTCCTTCTTTGAAAGTTTTGTTGCAATTTCCTACTATAATGATGGATTTTTATAATTTTTTGTGGTCTTACCAATTTTTGCTCTCTATATTTTGAGGCTATTTTAAATTAGTGTATATAGTACGAGATTGAATTATTTTAACTGTGTAGGAAATGGAATTTACCCTTAATGATTTTTGTTTTAAAAGCCTATTTTATCTCACATTAAGGTAACTCTGTTAGCTTTCTTTTATCACTTTCAAATGTTCTGTGTCCTTATGTTCTAGGCATATTCCTTGTAAAACACATTGCTGGATTTTTTTTCCAATGTGACCAAGATTTTTGGTGCAATTTAAATTCTTTTAATGAGTTTAGTCTTTGATCAAATACCCTCAAAATCTATTCCTAAGAGTATTTCTTTGGCTCTGGCCAAGATATGCTGGCTAATTTTTGTATTTGGGGAGTGTAGTTTCTTTCCACCTGCAGCCAGGCTTTGCTAGGATTTAACCCTAGTTATAGGCCAGCAGACAGAGTAGTTATAAGCCAGCAGATCGAGTAGGTGGGGGCAAGTATTACTTTGGGGAGATCACAAGCAGTGTCCTCTCCAGCATCTTGCAGCATACACAAGCTATTAGGTCTTATTAGAGAAGGATGGACTACTTTCTCAAGACCAGAGGATCTAGTGGAGACTGCAGAATCAATTATCCTCAGGGGCATCCATCTAGATGTACCCATTCGAAGTTCTAGGCTTTCTCCTTTTACAAGATATATATGGTTTGGCTGAACATTCATGTTCAGCCTGAAACTCAGATGATTCAATCCTTCCATTGCAGGAGATAAGGCTTACTTGAGAGCTAGAGCTCCCCCAACCCTTCTGTGGGACATCATTACAACCTAGCAATAACCAACCAATGTTCTTACAGACATCGTTCTCCCATATTTCTTAAACACCTGCTATTACTGAACTTTCTGAAGGATTCCCCTCCATGGGGACATTTTCCTAAGTTATCACTTGTATTTGGGATCTTTAAAACCAACCCCAAGTTGAGTGATTTGCTAGGATGCATATAACCAAACAGACTGATTCAAGTATGACTTACTGCAGAGAAGAAAACAAAGCAAAATCAGCAGGGGGAAAAGGTGCACGGACAAATCCCAGGAAACCCAGGCACAAGCTCTAGGAGTTATTTTCCATTGTCACACAGGATGAGCTTAATTCCTCCAGCAACGATATTTAACAACATAAAAAGTGCCCATCAGGGAAGCTTGCCTGATTGAGCCTACAAGTCCAGATTTTAGAAGATGTCAATCATGTAAGTACCCTCTACCTAGCTTGTACCAAAATTCCAGAGTTCCAGAGGAAAGTAGGTGTTCACACCAACCCTATCATTTGGACAAACATTTCGGGCACAGTACACCACCCTTAAGGCCAACCTCACAAATGGGCGTTTCTGAAGACAACAGATTCAGGCCTGCTATATTATTCTTTTCTACATACCACCACCATATTGTGAAATATCTAGCAACCAAGTCATAACCTGTGCTAAGGACTATATGAACTCCACTTACCAACCGCTTTACCCTTCCAATGGGAGATGAGCCAGTTCCTAATATTCCCATGTTTCTACCTTTTCCCTCAGATTTCACTTGTCCATTTGTATTAGTCTGGGTTCTCCTAGAAGCAGACACCAACACCAAAGGGATTCACTGTGCAAAAGATTTATTAAATAAAAGACAATTCTGGTGAGGAAATATAGGTAGGAAGCTGGGGTTGGTGGTAAGCTAGGAGGAAACAGACCACAGTACAGGTATGAAAGGAGGAGGGAAGGTTGGGTGAAAGCAACTCAGACTACGCTGTACTCCTAAGAGGGTTCAGAAAAACCATAGTGAGTCCTTCAGCTAAAGTCAGGGAGTCTCTGTCATGATCAGTCTTTGGCTAGCGGCAGCATGGAGAAGCTCATCTTCAGTAGGTACGCAGGGATGGATTCCAGAGCACAGCAGCTAGGCCCTCACTAAGCCATGCTCCCTCCTGTAAGAGAACTGAGAGATGCATTCTCATGGCTGCGACCCTTATGGCTCTCAAAATATACCTGAAAAAGATTGATTATTAAGCAAATATTTAGCACCAATAGTACATGGTAATTTGCAATAACTTTACCTTAAAACAAAGGTTACTCTTATAAATAAAACTACCTAAAATAGAATGCTGATTAACAATGAAAATGGAGCTGGGCATGGTGGCACTTTGACAGACAGAGGTACAAAATAAATGAACAAAAATCAAAACCAATGAAAATGCAAGTCATTTATAAATTGAACAATATCCTATGAGGACAATAACTTCTGGAAAACAGACTTTTTTCAAATGACTTGGTAAACTGGGAAATTAAAACTGACATACAGAAAGCATATATGTATTAGCACTAAGTCAAAGTTAGTCAATAACAAAACGTATTTCTAAATGTTCATAACGCAAGTCATTTTCTGAAATGTCTTACAATAATTGATGTTTTATAAAATTTATTTTACATATACTTTTACTTATATGTAAAAACATATTTAAATATTTATATATATTTATACATTAAAGTGGAAGAACAGCCTCTTAAATATCAGCTCTACTGGTTTTCTAATTTTTATCAATACTACCCTCATAGATAACATGAGCTGTCAATATTTATAATAAAAAATTAAGTTATATCCTTTGCATGAATTTTGTGACATACTGGTACAGATAACAGAAGCTATTAGAAATAAATAATAAACCAAAATATTTATTGTAAAAGAAACACAAAATGTTTATTAGAAAATGAAATTAATATCATTTTAATGTAGACGATGCCATCTTTATTTATTTACAGACTAATAAAAAATATTAAACTCAACTAGATATAATACATTTGTCATAAGTGCTATAGATTTGAAGCTGATCATAATGGGAAGACTGAATAGGTAGGAATAACAGACTACATAAAAATGATATCCAATAATGTACAATTTACACATGAACCAGTATATCTTTTTCTAAACACAAAAACAAAATAAGTTCACTGTGGTGAGGAAAAACCAGCACCATGGACAAAATATGCTAATTTCTGATGACTGTCCCATTATGATGTCCAAGACTCACACAAGTTTCATCTTTCTTACACCTCTTTTAACAACAGTCCCTTAACTCCAATGTTTCTTTTCTATCACATTAATAACAGAGACACCTCAGAAAAGAATGTTAGAGGTTAAGTGTAAATACACACACACACACACACACACACACCTCATGTTCCATTAAAATTTTTTTCTCAACTGTTCTGTTTCTATATGCATGTGTGTATTTTTCTTTCCTTTTTCATTGGAATGGTTTTGCAACAGTTTTCTCCTTATCTGTTTGGTTTTATTCTAGAAGCTTTAGTGTTAGTTTCTTTCCTGTAAGTGTGAAAATGTTAAAACTGGTTCATTCTTAGTTCTTTGGAAAAAGTCATAATTCTTAGTTCATCCCCAAAGTCTGTAATTTTTAGTTCATCCTCTAACACCTTAGTTAGCTGTTAGAAAGTACCTCGTTAAAAAAGTTCATTATAGAATACCTAATGGGAAACTCACAGTAGCATCTGAGCAACAGTGTCTCGTGTAAGCTTGCAAACCAGGGTGATGCAAAATGAAAAGAAAGGAATTTTAAACTACTCAGAAAACTTTTCATTCTATTTATCAGCCCTTGAAAGTAACTTATATGATAACTGTCTCATACAACCCTTCAAATAACATAGCAACCTCACAATATTTCAATTCAAGCTTCTAAAAAAAACCTTTTTTATACATTTATTAGATAGTTCTCAAAAATCAAAGTATTATAGTAGTAGCTTACATTTCCTAAGGATTCAGTAATAGTAGATAAAGGATATTCTCTAAAAAAAATGTCATGGTCATTCCATCCCAGGCTGTGTTTTAAGAACAACAACATGGTTTAATGTCAAAGCAAAGAAACTGTCAGATCTGCTACTAAGGAAACTTTTTTGACTAAACAAATACAGTGGCTAAAATCCAGTTTGCAAATCTCGTGTCATGCATGGGAGTATTTAAGGGCTGTTCGGAAAGTATCCAGACATGTAGTAAGAAAAAAGACACACGTGTCTGGATACATTTGGACAACCCTCGTTATGTGCTTGGCATGGGCAAATGCATACGGAACAATTTTTTCTTTTAAGAGGCCCACCCTGTCAAGAGCAACATATATATATCTTGCTTATCATTTGTACAATTAAATACTAGCTCTTGTGTAGAGGCAACGTTATGTTATAATGTATTTTAATATCAGTACCAATATACACTAAGAAGTGCGCTTCTATTACAAATTAACATGGTGATATACAGATGAACAAAACCACCCAAAACAAGCCATAAATGAGCAACAGTTAAGACATTACATTTATAAATAGCAAAATCACAAGATAAAGTATATACATATTATAGCTTTTACCTTTGAACAAATATATAGTGCATCTGGGAAAGACAAGAAAACGTGTTTATTCATAGAACATCTGTACGCTACAAATGAAGATACTGGTAATATTCTAAAAGCCTGGTAGGCTTTCTCCCACTTCAATATATATCCTTAAAGACAGTGGTTTTAGCAAAACTACCACCTCTTGAAATGAAAGGTTTTGACTTTGCCCAGCAGGGGATGAGGGCCTGCAGAACAGTAAAAAAGAGAGGAGGCACTCTATGCTTAATCCTGGGGTAAGAGAACTAGCAAATTCATAGTTTGCATATGAAAAGTGCTTTAGTCAAAAATACACTGACATGAAAACCCAACCAAACAAGTAGCACATCAGAACGCCTTCACCTCATGTTGCCCACCTTTGCCCCCGGCTTTTTAGGTGGGTGAATCAGCTACTAAGAGAAAAAACCACTGTTTAATGCAATGTGTTTTATGACATAGTAATAAATTTGAGCTTTCACTTTCAGCAAAATTTATCTCTAAGTGCCAGTACTATCACAAGACAAACTTTGTGAACAATTCACAATGTGTAAGACCTTCATGGATCCCAGAAAATAAGCACTTGAGACTAAACATTAATGGGTAAAGGCTCCAACACCATACAGGGATCAACATAATTGAGAACAGATATTTTACCCCTTCTCTATTTCTTTCAAAAACCAAAAAGTTAAATGTACAGTAACTTTTCAGAAACTATTTCTAGTGCAGCACTGATTGATAAAAGATTGTTTAAAGAAAATCTGCATTTGGACTGCACTGAATAAAGTGGAAAGGCAAACTCATTACAACAAATGATCATTAAGAATTGATTTAGGTATCAGGAGGCACAATAAAGTTTTTTAAACAAGCCTACAACCATTCTTCCAGTTTAAAAAAAAAATTAAGCCTACATTTCTACAATTCACTGAGTAAAGTTCTGTCCTCTGAAACACCACAGTTAACATTCAGAAATATATAACAGGAATTCACTTACTCTCTGTATTTAAAGGTTATTTCTTATAAAATTCCAGTTAGCATTGTCCTACAATGGAAAACGTGCCAAATAAAACAGTAGTGTTTCATTTGGTGCTTAATAGCCTAGTAATATCCCTTTGGGAAACACATGCTTTGGTGCTTACAATTTCAAGAAAATCAAAATTGCTTTACATGCAATAGCTAATTATGGTATATCACAGAAAACAGCTTGGGGGGGGGGGGTTATGCATTTAGAATTGTTCACATGAAGCCCTGAGGTACCCTCCTTTCATTTAGGCAAAAACCAGCCTCCCTTGATCTTGTACCATCTTTGTCACCATCTGCCTTAGTGCCCCAAATTCAGAATAGTCTGATTACCAATCTCGTCTGGAGATACAGTCAATTTAATAGGATTTTTTATGATACAGACTGTGCAGATCGTCTAATTTCGAAGCACTATCATCTAGAGGATTTTCACTCGAAGTTCCCAGGTCTCCATTTTCATGTGCATCAGTTACTGCCTTCTTATTAAATCCTGAAAGAAAGGAAAAGAAGAAAAGCAGATACTTTCTGGTCTGAAAAAAATTGGGTTTTATAATTTTACTCTGCAAAAAAAAAAAAAAGGAATGTCTACTATAATTAACAGTAATGAGAAGTCTTCCTTGTTATGGTAGATACCAAATATTATATAGATTTTAAGATACCTATTACACTCATCTAAAAATTATATTAAATTTCCTATCAAGTTTTCTATGAAACTTAGAATTGACAGGTATAATAGTAAAATTCCATTTTACTTATATTACACAAATATCTACTGAATTATGAATCACATTTTTATTTTATATTTTTGCTTTTATAATACTTCATTTAACTTTGCTTCACAGAGGCACATACTAATTGATCACTAAAAACCTACTGTGCTGTTTATGTCTCTATTTTTGTGCCAATACCATGCTGTTTTGACCACTATGGCCTTGTAGTACAGTCTAAAGTCTGGTAGACTGATGCTCCCGCCTTTCTTTTTATCACTAAGAACTGCTTTAGCACAAAATTAAAAAAAAAAAAAAAAAAAAAAGAATTGCCTTAGCTATATGGTTTTTTTTCTGGTTCTATACAAAATGCAGAATTATTTTTTCCAAGTTTTTAAAGTATGATGTTAGTATTTTAATAGGGATGGCATTGAATTGGTAGATTGCTTTGGGAAGTATAGACATTTTAACAATGTTGATTCTTCCCAGCCATGAGCTGGAAGTTATTTGTTAAGAACTTTTGCTATTTATTTTCTTAGGGTTTCATAATTTTCTTTATAGAGATCCTTCACCTCTTTTCTTAGGTATATTCCTAAGTATTTCATTTTCTTTGAAGCTATTGTGAAAGTTGGGAGTCCTTAAATAATTTCTCATCTTAGCTGTTATTGGTGTATACAAAGGTTACTGACTTGAGGACACTGATTCTGAGTTTGACCTCCTCTGCATCCATTGGATGCCTGACTGTATTGACTAGAACTTCCAGCACTATTGAATAGTAGTGGTGATAGAGGACAACCTTGTCTGGTTCCAGTTCTAAGTAGAAAGTTTTCAGTTTTACTCCATTCACTAAAATATTAGCTGTGGGTTTGTCTATGCTGCCAAAATGATGTCTAGCTAAAATTTAGGTCAATCTACAAAACAGATAATAGGTTTGTAAATAAATGTTAGCTACAACACCTGTCTAGTTAGCTAAAGACATGTGCAAAACAATAACCAATAGATATATTTTTGTGATTTGAATCAGTCAATAGCGATATATCACATAAGCATAGATTACTGGTTATTTAAGTCACATTTTAAGTGTCTGCATGGATGACAGAGAAGGGTTGTGGTCTCAGTTGCAAAAAAAGGAAAGGACATGTTTTCTAATCCTGACAGAACACAGCAAAAAGGGTATAATACAATGAGACTATAGATAGCCAGTCGCCTAACCACATAATGTTTTGACATACTGTTACAATAGTTTTGCTGAAGATGCAAGAGGAGAACAATTGCTACTGCTATCTTTGTGTAGACCATTCATAAAACGCTGGTTTACTGAGAGGGTAATAGGTCATCAGTTCACCATAAAACTATATTGAGAGTTCTCCCAACTTTTTGATCTCAAAATACCTTCACCTTTTTCATAAGCATTGACAATTCCAAAGAGCTTCTGTTTATGAGGGTTACAGCTATTGATATTTCTCTTATTAGTAACTAAGAAATCCAAAAAAGTCACTTTGTTAAAAATGACAATAAATTCAATAAATGTTAATATAAAAACATATTTATTTAATGACAAATAACACTATTTTTCAAATACAAATTTTAGTCAGTAGCATAACTTTAGAATTTTGCAAATCTCCTTGATGGCTTCATAAAGGATAACTAGATTCTCCTATCTACTTCTACACTATCTGTTAAAATTAAAGCAAGTTCAGCCTCACTAGAATAAGTAGTTGAACGTAACACAGATAAGCAGTTGGGAAAGGGAAGAGTATTTTAACAGCCTTTCGAATAACTGTCAATATTTTTCTTTGGTATTAAACCAAAATTTGACAATGTGAAATTTGAAACCTTATCAATGAACTTCTCACACACTGTTATAATCTATTTGCTATCTTGCATTTTGAATGGATCTTTTACCTATTAACAATTTTATAACATTATCACTGGTCATCTGAAAAATTTTGTATTACTAAGTTATGCAGCAATTTTAAAAGTTGACACAGTTCATTTTATTCTATCAAAAAACCAATATTCATTAATATCACCATAAATCTCATTAGAAAAGTTCTTACATTTTGGGACGCTGTCAAGTTCACAAAACCAATGCATGTTTTACTAAATTCTAGTTTTTACTTGACAGCTCACATTTTTATCACTGGCAATAACACTGTCAGTTACCTTCTTTGAAGTGGTGAATTATTTAAGAAAATGACGGCCAAATAGTGTGAATTACAGTAATTTTTCAATAATTCTTTCAAGTAAAAATTGCCTTCCATGAAAAAAATGACTAGTTCAGCTAGTAATTTAGTCACTTAAGTACTTTTCCTTGAACCCACTATCTTTGTTCAGTATGCAAATAAATGCTTTATGCTTCCTTCCCACCTCACTAGAATATCAAAATAATATGGACTCAAGTCAATATTTAATACAACTTTTACTTTTTCATTAAGAATATTTTTAAGCAGGTGCAGTGGCTCACGCCTTAATCCTAGCACTCCGGGAAGCTGAGGCCCAGCAGATCACATGAGCTTACAGTTCGTTACCAGCCTGATCTAGAGCGAGACCCCATGTCTAAAAATAGCCGGGTGATGCGGCGGGTGCCTATACACCCAGCTACTTGGAAGGCCCTGGAGTCTGAGATTGCAGTGAGCTATGATACCAGGGCACTCTACTGAGGGTGACAAAGTTAGACTCTGTCTCAAAAAAACAAAAAGGCCAAAAAGAATATTTATTTATTTGAGACAGAGTCCCACCATGTCATCCTCAGTAGAGTGCTGTGCCATCACAGCTCACAGCAACCCCAAACTCTTGAGCTTAAGTGATTCTCTTGCCTCAGTCTCCCAAGTAGCTGGGACTACAAGTGCCCGCCACAATGCCCGGCTATTTTTTTTGTTGTCACTGTTGTTTAGCAGGCCAGGGCTGGGTTCGAACCCACTACCCTCAGTGCATGTGGCTGGCGCTGTAACTACTGTGCTATGGGCACTGAAAAGAATATTTTTAAGTGAAATTGGCATATTCTTCTTTTTAGCATGATAGTGGATAACAAGAAAGAAAACAGTGATTACTAGGTACTGTCGGGTGCCACTACCTTGATCATGCTAAGACACCAGAAATGTCACCTTAATGTTTCTGTACCATTGGTACAAATAACAACACAGCAAAAGAAGACAAATGATGTCTTAGTTTTATTACGAGACATTTTCACCTCATGGGTTCCTCTGAAAGATCTCAGTGCCCCCCACAGATTCATGGATCACAATTTGAGAACTGGTACTCTATATAAAAGAAAATGCTAATTTTTTTCCTTCAAATGTGTATAAATGATAGCAAAAGAACAAACCAAAGATCCTCAAGATAATACAACCTGGTTCTAATAGCAATCATAAGACAAAAGCTTAACTTCTCATTCATACTTAGTCTATAATTCATTGTATCAATATTATGAGAGAAGAATTTACCTTAAGACAGAAAGTACAATATGATATATCTACTTGAAATAATATGTTGTCTTTGTTTCAGAGTCTAGAAAACTTGAATTTTATTTATTTTTCAAGGATTGTTTATAGTTGAGTAACTAGTAATACACTTAACAATCAAAGATCAATCTAAGAAAACATATATGTAAATAAAATGTTAGCACAGTTACTCGTGTATAATAAAGGTGTAAGTAAGGGAAAACTATTCATTCATTTGGTTTCCCCAACATAAGACAGTGTTATTGAAAAACATCTGAGGCTGAGGCTTTTATATTTCAAATGATTTATTAATAATTAATAAAGTAATAATTTTTTAAACATTTTTTTAATATTTGTTATTATTATTATTTTTTTTGTAGAGACAGAGTCTCACTTTATTGCCCTGGGTAGAGTGCCGTGGCGTCACACTGCTCACAGCAACCTCCAGCTCTTGGGCTTAAGCGATTCTCTTGCCTCAGCCTCCCTAGTAGCTGGGACTACAGGCG
>CAUYON010180461.1:0-11789 GCA_963573935.1 Arctocebus calabarensis
TTTTATAGCTGCTTTAGCTACTTCAGACTCTAGATCTGCTTTAAAATGTGCCCAACTGCACCCACGCTCAGCAGAATATTCTTTTACAACAGCAACTTGGGGAAAGAGATCTGGAAAGAAAATACATGTATTTATGAGTACCAGGAAATAAACATGGCCCAGTAAAATATGAGGCAAGAATGCCTACACTGAGATGCTTTTTTCATTTAAGATTTCTTTCCCATGGTTGTATTTTCCTTTTTTTTTTTTTTAAAACAACCACTTCTGGTTATTACAATGAATCTGACAGTGCTGTGGAAGAACGGTGATTATAGCAAAGCTATAAAGTTTTTTAAAATGTTATTTATACCTGTTACATACCCTTCTCACCCTCTAAATACTGATGACAGATGTCAAAGAGGCAAAAAACCAGCATAAATGGGAAGACCATCAAAAATGAGTATCACCTTGTGCTTTCAAATACATTTAAGCATGTCAGTGTACAATTGTCCTTTCATTTCACATTTTTAGTAAGATGCTGATGCAGTGCAGCAAGTATGCAAAGCATCTTCTTTCACACAGTCCGTGCAGAAGACATCTAATTTTTTTTTTAAGTTCTGAGATACAAATGATTAAAAAAAAATCCAAGATGAACAAGTTTCAAAATGCATAGTGTTCTGTGCATGAGTCCATTTTTTTAAAACTCTGAAAGAATAAAGTGGTAAGAAAAATAAGAAAAAAATTGCTGCTGCACTCTCTGATCTTCTCCATTTTGCTGGTCAGCACTCTATTCTGGCATGTAAGGACGGAGGTGATCCTCTATGGTGCCAACTGCCCAGTGGGTGAGCTGTTCCTGTGGTAGGTAGAGGCAGATGCTGCATAACTTGAAGATTGTAGCTTTGTTTTTAGGAGTCTGGAAGGGAAAAGTTTTTAATATTCTTAATAAGAATTTAACATAAATTCCCATGAAGTCAATCTTTCCCACAATTTATTAAGCACCTATAAGCACAGTAACAAACATACACAGTAAGAATTACAGCCATGATCCCTACCCACAGTCTAGTTAGAATCTTGCTACACAAGACACTGGAAAAATAGAGTAAAAATAATTCTAAACTAAGAACACACATTTCAGCCTGAGTTTGAAGTCACATTTAAAAGACAAAGCGTATGTGGTAGGCTAGGCACGGTGGCTGGCTCATGCCTGTAATCCTAGGACTCTGGGAGGTCACAAGGTGGGTGAATTGTTTGAGTTCAGGAATTCAAGACCAGCCTGAGCAAGGGAGAGACCCCGTCTCTATAAGAATAGAAAAACTAGCCAGGTGTGGTGGTACATTCTTATAGTCCAGCTACTCAGGAGGCTGAGGTAAGAGAATCACTTGAGCCCAAAAGTTTGAGGCTGCTGTGAACTATTATGTCACGGCACTCTACCCAGGGTGACAGAATGAGACGCTGTATCAAAAAAAAAAAAAAATAAGGGCTCGGCGCCTGTGGCTCAACAGGCTAAGGCACCAGCCACGTACACCTGAGCTGGCAGGTTCGAATCCAGCCCGGGCCCGCCAAACAACAATGACTGCAACCAAAAAAATGGCCAGGCATTGTGGCAGGTGCCTATAGTCCCAGCTACTTGGGAGGTGGAGGCAAGAGACTCTCTTGAGCCCAGGAATTGGAGGTTTCTGTGAGCTGTGATTCCACAACACTCTATCCAGGGTGACAGCTTGAGGCTCTATCTCAAAAATAAAATAAAATAAAGAGGGCCAGGTGCAGTGGCTCACGCCTGTAATCCTCGGAGGGCCAAGGCAGGTAGATTGCTTGGGCATTCTACAGACAGGTGCCTATAGACCCAGCTACTTGGGAAACTGAGGCAAGAGAATTACATGAGCCCAAGAGTTTAAAGTTGCTGTGAACTATGACACCACAGCAGTCTACCAAAAGTAACAAATAAGTCTGTCTCCTCACCCAAAAACATAAAATAAATGAAGCATATGTGGTAACAGGAAAAGATAGGGGGGATGATCAAAAACAGATGAAAGATTTAAGCATATCTAGGATAAGAGTCTAAAAAGCCCAAGTATTGCCAGATAAAAAAAACTATCAAATTTCTTTCTTTTTTTGAGACTAAAGCTGTCGTCCTGAATAGAGTGCCGTGGCGTCATATCTCACAACAACCTCCAACTCAGGCTCAAGGGATCATCCTGCCTCAGTTATTCTATTTTTAGTCAAGACAGGGTCTCGATTTTTGCTCAGGCTGGTCTCAAACTCATGAGCTCAAGCAATCCACTTGCCTTGGCCAACTCTATCAAATTTCTAAGAAGTAGTTACCATTTGAACTTCTAACCTATGAATAACATGTGTGAATACTTTCACAAATTACTGCCAGTAAACGGGAAATGAAATCTGAACCCCGACCTGACTGCAAAGATCTTCTTGTCACTGCAGTACCTATAAATGACAAAAAAGGGGAAAAAAAACCAACAAAACAACTTTGACTTTACTGATATCTGTAGTCTGTATTTTATATATGTACATATACATGTGTTAGTTCATTTTAATGTCACAACATACATATCCATACATATGTATACATAATTAGTTTATATTAAATGTCACAACCACCTATGACTCATTTGTTCAATTTAACAGAAAAGAATACGGCCACAGAAGTTATTTGTTCAAAATCACACATAGAGTAAGTGCTACATCTATGTCAGAATCCACCAACTCCAGGCATATCTTTCCATAACACCTGCCCCTTATCATTTATTTTATATTGTAATAAAAGCACAAGTACTCAGCTAGGTGATTTGATCAAGTTACATATTTCCTATATGAAGTGGTAACAGTAGTAAGTACACCTCACAGGATTATTATGAGGATCAAACAACTCTACACATGTAAAGCTCTTAGTACAGAGCAGTATTTTTCAACCTTTTTTATCTCACAACACACTTCAACCTATAAACTTTGGTGGCATAATTAAATTATGTTGATCAAAAAAGAGTAAAAAAAAGAATATATTGGGTGGCACCTGTGGCTCACTGAGTAGAGCGCCAGCCGCATATACCAAAGGTGGCGGATTCAAACCTGGCCTCGGTCAAACTGCAAAAACAGAAAAATAGCTGGGCATTGTGGTGGGCGCCTATAGTCCCAGCCACTCAGAAGGCTGAGGCAAGAGAATCGCCTAAGCCCAGGAGTTGGAGGTTGCTGTGAGCTGTGTGATGCCACAGCACTCTACCGAGGGTGATAAAGTAAAACTCTGTCTCTACAAGAAAAAAAAAATATATATATATATTATACACTTATTGTGCTTTGAACTTCTCTTGAATTAATGATAATTTCCACATAGTATTAAAAACCTCAGAGTATATTCACATAAAAATGAAGTCTAATTTTTCTATGCTAGTATACTAGTTATCAACCCTTTGAGGAATGCTCAGGAACAAAACATAATTGAGGCATGCAGCAATCGCAACCACCATTCCAACAGCTCATCTCTAAGGTTCTACTAATATCTTTCATAGGATTAACTGAAATGTAAAACCCCAGCTTGGCACCTATACCACAGTGGTTATGGCATGGCACCAGCCACACACACCAAACATGGTGGATTCGATGCCTGGCCCAGGCCAGCTAAACAACAATGACAACTGCAACCAAAAAATAGCTGGGCATTGTGGCAGACGCCTGTTCACTACTGAAGTTTTTTGTTTTCTCACTAAGCATATCACTCTTGCAGATTCAAGTCAGGTAACAAACATATCGGTGATTTCACGAACAAAAACTTGACAACACTTTATTCACACCAAACATCTTGTTTGAATGCCTACAGGCTTTGTTTGCAGTCAAAGGTTAGAGCTTTTGTGACTAAAACTCTTATCTTATGGATTTCAAAGCTTAAGTCAATAACCTTTAGGATTGGATAAAGTGGGCTCAGCGCCTGTAGCTCAGAGGTTAGGGCGCCAACCACTACACCGGAGCAGCCAGGTTCGAATCCAGCCAAGGCCTGCCAAACAATAACTACAACCAAAAAATAGCCAGGCATTGTGGCAGGTGCCTGTAATCCCAGCTACCTGGGAGACTGAGGCAAGAGAATCGCTTAAGCCCAAGAGTTTGAGGTTGCTGTGAACTGTGATGCCACCGCACTCTACTGAGGGCAATATAGTGAGACTATCACAAAAAGAAAAGATTGGATAAAATGAGCACAAGTTACTATATGGTATTGTCTCAACAAATTATTTCAAATGGAACATAAGCAAATAAAAATGAGTCAACTTAAAAACATCTACCAGAAAAGAGCTAAAGAACAGCAAAAAAAACTTTTTCAAATCCTATTATGTTTTTCTATTTAGTTTTACCCAACTCCTTCACCAAATTAACTTTCTTCTGGAATTCCCACAGTTCTTTCATTCATGTACCCAAACCATGATTTACTTAACATTCTGAGGCAGCAGTTAGTGTGATTCAGTTTTTGTATTTTTCTCAAGAGGCCTGCTCTGGTGACACCATGTAAGAATTCAAACACCCAGTAGTTATGTCCCTCTACCCAGGTTTCTTTTTCTCTTAGCACAGCAGTTCTCAACCTGTGGGTCACGACCCCTTTGTAACAATGAAAATATATTTCAGCATTAGGAAGGTTATGATCCACTGTCTTAGCACTTACCACTCATATTTACTGCTGGATTACCCACAATGGAATGTGAATTTAATGAGCTCAGGAATTTGTCTATCTTGTTCACTGCTACGCAGTGCCTTGTATGCAGGCATTCATTTGTTAAAAATGCAGATTTTAACCAAGTGGGACTGGAATAGGACCTGGAGAGTCTAGGTTTTTTAACAAGTTCCCAGGTGTTCATCTGTTGACCACACAATAGGTAGACAAGCTCCAGGGCAATGGTTCTCACTACGGTTTACCACAATTATGCCTTTATTTATTTTATTTTATTTTTTTTTTTTTTGAGACAGAGCCTCAAGCTGTCATCCTGGAAAGAGTGTTGTGGCATCACAGCTCACAGCAATCTCCAATTCCTGGGCTCAAGCAAGTCTCCTGCCTCTGCCTCCCAAGTAGCTGGGACTACAGGAGCCTGCCACAACACCCGGCTATTTTTTTGGTTGCAGCCGTCACTGTTGTTCGGCGGGCCCCAGCTGGATTCAAACCCACCAGCTCAGGTATATGTGGCTGGCGCCTTAGCCCATTGAGCCACAGGTGCCGAGCCACAATCATGACTTTAAAAGCTCTCAAGTAGTTTTACTGTACAACAAAGTTGAGAACCATTGTTCTAGGGCACCGGTTCTCAACTGTATCAAAGGGCCACAGCATTAAGAAGGTTGAGAACCACTGTTCTAGGGTGAGGCCAAGGATATTTGTTTCTTGTTTTTTAAATAACTTAAAATAATGTACTGACTTGTCTAAGTTTACTGCCAGGCATACTGATATGCCTGTAGTCCAAGCTACTTAGGAGGCTGAGGGAGGAGGCTTGCTTACACCTAGGGGTTCACACCTAGGCTGGGCAACAGAGTGAAAGTACCTCAACTCTTTTATTAGAGACAGGGTGTTGCTGTCACCCAGGACACAGTACAGTGGTGGGATCACAGCTCAATGCAGCCTCAAACTCCTGGACTTAAGTAATCCCCCTGCCTCAGCCTCCCAAGTATCTAGGACTACAGGCACAAGCTACCCCTTCTGGCTAGTATTTCTTATTTTGTTTTAGAAATAGGTTTTTATCACTTCTCTTTTTGACTAAGATCAAGTGTAGAGACAAGGTTTTGCTATATTGCCCAAGCTGGCCCCAACCAATCCTCCCACCTTCGGCTTCTAAAGTGCTGGCAGTACAGGCATGAGCCATAGGGTTTAGCCTTGTCTCTTAAGAAAAAAAAGTTTGCTAACCAATAATATTTCAAAAAAGCCCTCAAATGGTTTTCAAAATAATGCTTACCTGCAAGTGCTGTCTGTCAATGAAGAGAAACACTGACTGGTTAGGATTGTTGACAACAATTCCAGTCTTGTCCTTTCGGCTCAGTACATGCAGAAACTGTTTTTCATAGTCACCGTGATGAAACTCAAATTTGGCCTAAATAATGAAATATAAACATTCATATTTAACTACAAACATGCTGCCTGAAACATCAGCATCCATAGGTATACATCTGTTCTGTCCAATATGATAGTTAACATAGCCACACATATCTACTTAAATTGAAGTAAATTAAAATTAGGTGCAATTTAAGATTCAATTCTTCAGTAACACCAGACACATTTCAAATGCTCAATAGTAACATGTGGCCTACAAAAATATCTTTTTTTTTTTTTTTTTTGAGACAAGAGTCTCACTTTATCAACCTCAGCACAGTGCCGTGGCGTCACATAGCTCATAGCAACCTCCAACTCTTGGGCGTAGGCCATTCTCTTGCATCAGCCTCCTGAGTAGCTGGGACTACACGTGCCCACCACAACGCCCAGCTATTTTTTTGTTGCAATTTGGCCAGGGCAGGGTTCAAACCCGCCATCCTTGGCATATGGGGCTGGCACCCTACCAAAATATCCTTCAGGCATGCGCCTGTGACTCAGCAAGTAGGCCATAAGCTCAACGGACTACAGCGCTAGCCACATAAACCTGAGCTGGCAGGTTCGAATCCCAGCCTGGGCCTGCCAAACAACAAAGATGGCTGCAACCAAAAAATGGCCGGGCGTTGTGGCAGGTGCCTGTAGTCCCAGCTACTTGGGAGGCAGAGGCAGGAGACTCGCTTGAGCCCAGCCCAGGAATTGGAGGTTGCTGTGAGCTGTAATGCCATGACACTCTACCCAGGGCGACAGCTTGAGGCTCTGTCTCAAAAAAGAAAAAAAAAAAAAAATTCTCAAAGTTATTTAAAATTTTGTTTTAAAAATCAGAACATTCCTCTCATCTTTTAAAATGAGGAAGATGAACTCTACTCTCTCGCAAAATGTCTGTGGACACTGGTAGAGGCCAAACACTATGAAAAGACAGGATTAAAGGAGGAGTTAAGAAACCTAGACTTAGTACAGGTAAGGTGGAAAACTGTCTCTTAAAAAAAAAAAAAAAAAAAAAAGCCAGGCGTTGCGGTGGGCACCTGTAATCCCAGCTGTTCGGGGAAACTGGGGCAAGAGACTAGACTGAGGTCAAGAGTCTAAGGTTGCTGTGAGTTATGACACCACAGCACTCTACCATGGGTGACAAAGTGAGACTGTCTCAAAAAAATAAAAAAAAAGAAAGAAACCTAGACTTAATCTGATGTTTAGATTGTACCCAGTAGCTTTTCTTATAAACCCTAACAAAGTATGATATAGTATCCCTAAATACTATCATACATAAAATGGTATTGAACTACACACTTCTGCATAATTCAAATGCTGCACTCTTCCTATTTTCCTAAATATATGAAAGGCATGCTATTAGCCACTGAAAAATATTAATAAGGTTATTTCAACGTTAAGGGGCTTCTATATTGCTGAAGAACAACCTAAGTTGTTTTAAAATCTTTCCTAGAATAAGATGTGGTTACCTGTAAAACCCCAAATTGGGTTATCATCAGAGCACCATTAGAAGAAAGAAGAAATTAACAGAGTAAGCAATGTGAGATAGCATTAGCCTATTTTGCTCTTGGATTGTGCCTTGAAAAATAAAAACAGAATTTTCTCAAAAGAAGTGGTTGACAGTAATAAATTTAGAAAATGGCATCCTGGGAAACAGAACCAAGACAAAATGTATTAAAAACTGAAATATGGGTGCCAGGTACGGTGGCTCACACTTGTTATCTAGGTACTCTATAAGTGCAAAGGCAAAAGGATGTGAGCTCAGGAGATCAAGATAAGCCTAAACAAACTGAGACCTCATCTCAGGAGGAAAGTAGGAAAACCAGGCAGGCATTGTGGAGAGGGCCTGTGGTCCCAGCTACTCAGGAGGCTGAGGCAGGACTGCTTGAGCCTAAGAGTTTGACGTTGCAATGAGTTATGATGACACCACTACATTCCAGCCAGGCGTGTCATCAGCCCTCCATTCCAGGGTAAGAGTGAGACCATCTCCCCCAAAAATAAATAAAATGAAAAAGGAAAGTCAGCTAAGCCTGACTTACAATTAAGCATAATTAACATTTTGATGCATCTTCTTCTTCTACATATATAAATGTGCTATAAATAAAAATAGGATAGGCTGGGCACAATGGCTCATGCCTATAATTCTTGCACTCTGGGAGGCCGAGGTGGGAGGATTACTTGAGTTCAGGAGTTTGAGGTTGCTGCGTGCTGTGATGCCACTAAAAATAAATAAACTATAAAAATAGGATCAACACATGGGTAAATGCTCTTAAATTAACAGTAGAAATAGTCCAGTTCATCCAATAACAAAGAGGCAATAGTCAGCAAATTTTAAGAAGAGTTAGGGCTGGGCACAGTGCTCACATCTATAATCCTAACACTCTGGGAAACCAAGAAGGGTGGATTGCTTAAGCTGGAGTTTGAGATCAGCCTTAGCCAGAGCGAGACACCCTCTGTAAAAAATAGCTGGGCACTGTGGCAGGAATCTAGTCCTAGCTACTTATGCCGCCATGGCACTCTACAAGGGGTGACAAAGTGAAACTCTGCCTCAAAAAAAAAAAAGGGGGCGGGGGCTTGGCACCTATGGCTCAACGGGCTAAGGTGCCAGCCACGTATACCTGAGCCGGCAGGTTCGAATCCAGCCCGGGCCTGCCAAACAACAATGATGGCTGCAACCAAAAAATGGCCAGGCATTGTGGCGGGCGCCTATAGTCCCAGCTACTTGGGAGGCAGAGGGAGGAGACTCGCTTGAGCCCAGGAATTGTTGGAGGTTGCTGTAAGCTGTGATGCCACAGCACTATAACCACAGCTTGAGGCGCTGTCTCAAAAAAAAAAAAAAAAAAAGGTTAAGTAAGAACCACCACTAAATTTACTACTCTTCTTTGTAGTTTTATATACAGCATCCAGAAAATGAGTTCTTAACCCATTTTAAATCAGACTCCTTTGAGATCCATGAAAGTTATATATACTATCTGAAGAGTGTGCACAGTGAGGGTGATGAGAGTCACAGGTCTTCTGAAGTTCAGCCCTGGGTCCCTCTATACGTCAACAATGTCTGCCTTAGATTTTCTCTGGTAATAACTTCAAAGACACATTGAACAGTTAGAACCATTTCATGTCAACTGATTCTAAAATATTCAGAAGAAAGGCGGTCCCTGAAATAAAACTATTAGAAAGCATATTCCCCAAGAACTCTCAATAGACCCTATTCCAGGAGATTATATTTATTAAAGTGCTCATCATACTTATTTTAGAATAAAATACCTGAACAGGCCTAAAAGGCTCATCAGATTCCTTCCACCTAGAAAACAGGAGACAGACAATTTTTTCAATATCATTCCGAGGCCAAAGAATGAAATCCATCTCCTGAGTACAGCCAATTACATCCTATAAAATGACAAAAAAAAAGAAAGAACTTAAGAAAACCCCAATACCATTGTATTTTAGAAGAATGTAAGTAAAAAGTAAAAAAACAAAGCTATGTCACAAATTCTAGGATTTGACATAATGTGTATTTTGTATAAAAATATTTAAGAAGTACAAAAGGACCACTGTTTATCATTTTGTACCTTAAAAGCTAACAATAATAGGAACCACCATTTATCATTTTGTACCTTAAGAGCTAACAATAATAGGAACATATACAATCTCAATAGCTCATGACCTAATTCTAATTTTTATCTTGAGTCACATATAGTCACTGACTCCAATGTTCCTCACAACAAGCCCTAGATGCACTGAGGCACAGTGAAAACTCTAACAAAAGCTCTGACTGTTGCTGTTATTGTTGGACCCTGAACCTTTTTATTTCTACTCTTCAAAATCAGAACCTATTTAACAAAGAAGTCTTGGAAAATATGAATTATCTTCTTCATCACAGATGAAACCCCATTTGTATGTGTTGACAGAAAACTACTTGTCTCCATTCATGACCTCTTCTTCAGACCATAAAACCCAATAAACCTCTACCAGACTAGTATATGGTTGTCTCTAGTCTTATCCTCCAAACAATTGGGGATCTTTTGTGCAAGTATGCCAAGATTAACTTCGAAATCTGAATGTATATGAAGCACATTGTGCCCTATGATTGCACCAATGTACACAATTATGATTCAATAAAATTATTTAAAAAAAAAAGATTAACTTCGAATATGTTGCAGTTTAGAAGGGCAGCAGCAATAACATCTTGAAGTTTCATTTTTTTTTTTTTTTTGAGACAGAGCCTCAAGCTGTCGTCCTGGATAGAATGCTGTGGCATCACAGCTCACCTCAACCTCCAATTCCCGGGCTCAAGCGAGTCTCTTGCCTACACATCCCAAGTAGCTGGGACTACAGGCGCCCGCCACAATGCCCGGCCACTTTTTGGTTGCAGCCGTCATTGTTGTTTGGCAGGCCCGGGCTAGATTTGAATCGGCCAGCTCAGGTGTACGTGGCTGGCACCTTAGACCGCTGAGCCACAGGCACCGAACTGAAATTTCTCATTTATAATTTTTTTTTTTTTTTGAGACAGAGCCTCAAGCTGTCACCCTTGATAGAGTGCCATGGCATCACAGCTCACAGCAACCTCCAATTCCTGGGCTCAAGCTAGTCTCCTGCCTCCGCCTCCCAAATAGCTGGGACTACAATGTCCGGTCATTTTTTGGTTGCAGCCATCATTGTTGTTTGTCAGGCCTGTGGCTGGCACCTTAGCCTGTTGAGCCACAGGCGCCGAGCCAATTTCCTATTTATAAAGGAGCATAATTTTACTTCTCCCTCCAAACTGGAAATTCAGTGAACAATAATTTAAAATTACACCAAATGTGCACCATTATCAGCATACTACATAAGCAAAGCTAATACCGGGAGCAAGGAGGCCCCAGTGGGTGGATAGCTTGAAGTCAGGAGTTCAAGACCAGTCTGTGCAAAAGCAAGACTCTGTCTCTACTAAAAATAGAAAAAAGGGTGACTCGGTGCCCATAGCACAGTGGTTATGGCATCAGCCACATACACCAGTTGGAGGGTTGGAATCCAGCCCGGGCCAGCTAAAAGGGAACAATGACAACTGCAACAAAAAATAGGCAGGCATTGTGGCGGGTGCCTGTAGTCCCAGCTACTTGGGAGGCTGAAGCAAGAGAATCATTTAAGCCCAAGAGTTGGAGGTTGCTGTGAGCTGTGATGCCACAGCACTCTACCCAGGGGGACTGTCTCCAAAAAAAAAAGGAAAGAAAGAAAAACAGAGGCAAGAGGACTGCTTGAGCCCAAGAGCTGAAGGTTGCTGTGAGCTATGATACCATGGCACTGTCCCAAGGGGGACAGCTTGAGACTCTGTCTCCAAAAAAAAAAAAAAGCTACCTTTGGTTTATTTGGAGTCAATTTTTAAAAACAAATCTACATTAGGAATTTGAAACAATTTTATGCATAGCACTTAAATTACTAAAAATAGTTGGCTACTATGAACGCTTAACATGAATTGAAGAAATTCCTCTATATGCTTTATCTAGAAAGAATAGGGGCAGAAAATTCATTTTTTGGCTAGGCGCCTGTAGCTCAAGTGGCTAAGGTGCCAGCCACATACATCAGAGCTGGCAGATTCGAATCCAGCTTGGGCCTGCCAAACAACTATGACAACTACAACCAAAAAATAGCTGGGCATTGTGGTGAGCACCTGTAGTCCCAGCTAATTGGATGGCTAAGGCAAGAGACTCACTTAAGCCCAGGAGTTGGAAGTTGCTGTGAGCTGTGATGCCATAGCATGCTACCCAGGGTGACAGCCTGAGGCTCT
>CAUYON010180462.1:0-15139 GCA_963573935.1 Arctocebus calabarensis
GCTACCCAAAAATGGACCGGCTACTTGGGAGGCAGAGGCAAGGGACTCGCTTGAGCCCAGGAATTGGAGGTTGCTGTGAGCTGTGATGCCATAGCACTCTATCCAGGGTGACAGCTTGAGGCTCTGTCTCAAAAAAAAAAATGCTTTGGTGAGGATCCCTGGGCCAGGCCAGGAAAGATCTACTGTCCCCAGAGTCTTCCAGTGATGCAGATGAGAAATCTGCTGCCAATGTTTTTTTTCTCCCTTATTTATTATTTATTCTCTATGGAAGCTTCTGAGTTTTTTTTTTGTAGAGACAGAGTCTCACTTTATCGCCCTGGGTAGAGTGCCGTGGCGTCACCCTGCTCACAGCAACCTCCAGCTCATGGGCTTAAGCAATTATCTTGCCTCAGCCTCCCTAGTAGCTGGGACTACAGGCGCCCGCCACAGCGCCCGGCTATTTTTTTGTTTTTGCAGTTCGGCCGAGGCCGGGCTTGAACCCGCCACCTTCGGTATATGGGGCCGGCGCCCTGCTCGTTGAGCCACAGGAGCTGCCCTGAGTTTTTTTTTTTTGAGACAGAATCTCACTATGTCACTCTTGGTTGAATGCCATGGCATCACAGTTCACAGCAACCTCAAACTCTTGGGCTTAAGCGATTCCCTTGCCTCGGCCCCCCCAAGTAGTTGGGATTACAGGTGCCCACCATAACACTTGACTATTTTTTTTTTTTTTCTGGCCAGGGCTGGGTTTGAACCAGCCACCTCTGGCATATGGGTCCAGTACCCTACTCCTTGAGCCACAGGTGCTGCCCAACACTTGGGTATTTTTTTGTTGTAGTTGTCATTGCTGTTTAGCAGGTCTGGGCTGGGTTCGAACCCACCAGCCCCGGTGTATGTGGCCAGTGTCCTAACCACTGAGCTATGGGCTCGAGTCAGCCTCTGAGATTTAATCTGGATTTCAGGAATGTCACCAGGAGGTGCCAAGGGCATGTCTTTTTCTTTAAAGAAACTCTGCCTGGAACTCTACTAACCCCTTCACTCTGCAGACTCATGTCCTCTGTTGATCAGAGAAAATTTCCACTGTTAAATTTTCATCATATTCATCGTCTTCAGACCTGCTTCCCCTCCTTCCAGAACTCCTAACATTCACAGGTGAATGAGAAGAAATCCACTGAGCCTAGCTCTCTCTTCATGACTTCCATCGGTTTTTTGGTCTCTGGGACACACTCTGTTTCTTCACTTTGAGAGGCATCTTCTTTTTTTACTTTATGTTTTGAATTTTCTTTTTTCTTTTTTTTGTAGAGACAGAGTCTCACTTTATCGCCCTAGGTAGAGTGCCGTGGCATCACACAGCTCACAGCAACCTCCAACTCCTGGGCTTAGGCGGTTCTCTTGCCTCAGCCTCCCAAGTAGCTGGGACTACAGGCACCCACCACAATGCCAGGCTATTTTTTGTTTTGCAGTTCGGCCGAGGCTGGGTTTGAATCCGCCACCTTCGGTATATAGAGCCGGCGCCCTACTTGATGAGCCACTGGTGCTGCCCCTATGTTTTTTCTTTGTCTTTTTTTTCTTTTTGGAGACAGAGTCTTACTATGTTTCCCTCCATAGAGTGCTATGTCACAGCTCAAACTCAAACTCTTGGGCTTAAGCGATTCTCCTGCCTTAGCCTCCCAAGTAGTTAGGACTACAGGCGCCGGCCATAATGCCAGCTATTTTTTTGTTGCAATTGTCATTGTTGTTTCGCTGGCCAGGGCCAGATTCAAACCCACCAGCCTCGGTGCATGTGGTTGGCACCATAACCACTGTGCCACAGGTGCCTAGCCTGTTTTGAATTTTTTAAATTCAAAAATCCTAGTTCTAGCTGGGCATGGTGTCTCACGCCTGTAATCCTAGCACTCGGGGAAGCCAAGATTGCCTGAGCTCACAGGTTCAGGAGCAGGCTGAGGAAGAGCAAGACACCATCTCTAAAAATAGCTGGGCATTGTGGCAGGTGCCTGTAGTCCCAGCTACTCGGAGTTTGAGGTTGCTGTGAGCTACGACGCGAAGGCACTCTACTGAGAGTGACAAAGGGAGACCCTATTTCAAAAAAAAAAAAAGAAAGAAAGAAAATCTTAGTTCTAGAACCTTTTTCTTAGATTGTATGTGGATTTCTTGGGTTTTGGAAACCTAACTCTTGCCCAGGGCATGCTGCCTCCAGCTGGGTACCCCTCTTGGACCCCATGTGCCCTGCAGCCAGGTGTAGCTGTGGGGATCCCTTCCTGTGGGTGATGCCTCTGGGCTTAGACCTGCTCAGGTGCCAGGAGAAGCTTTCAGCAAAGTCTGATGGGAGAAGAAGAGGAGAAAGCTCCTTGCCCCACATGCTTCTCTTGGGAGGCCCCAGTCAAAGACTCCAAGACTCACGTACTCACTTTCTTTCTTTTTTTTTTTTTTTTTTTTTTGAGATAGAATCTCACTATGTCACTCTCAGTAGAGTGCCATGATGTCACAGCTCACAGCAACCTCCTTGGGCTTAAGTGATTCTCTTGTCTCAGCCTCCCAAGTAGCTAGGATTACAGGTGCTCAGGACAACATCCGCAATTTTTTGTTGCAGCTGATTAGCTGGTCTGGGCCAGGTTTGAACCCACCACACTCATATGTGGCTGGTGCCATAACCACTGTCCTACCAGCGCCGAACCACGTTCTTACTTACTTCCACTTTTTCTGTGCTTCCTTGAGGGGCTTTGGCCCCCTCAGCTAGAATACGCCCACCCAAGGGTGGCGCCTGTGGCTCAAAGGAGTAAGGCACCGGCCCCATATGCTGGAGGTGGCGGGTTCAAACTCAGCCCCAGACAAAAAACTGTAAAAAAAAAAAAAAAAAAAAAGAATAAGCCCACCCATAGGAACAGAGTAGGCTGCAGGGCCTGCCTACATGGAGCCTCCAGGCCTGCAAAGCCTTCCTTAACCTCAGTCACCTTGAGAGCCAGGAAGCCCTGCCTCATATCTCCCTGAGAGGACACTGAGGTCTAACTGACACAGACAGAATCGGACCCTGTCTCCCAACTCACAAGCCACTGCCCTATATAAGCTGGACTCTCAGGGACAACTCCCACCCTATGATCCTTCAGGATGGAGGGGAACCACTGTTGCTGGTACCTGGCAACAGAGGTGGTGGAAAGAGGTAACAGAATGGCAGCTCCATCCTCCCTACACAGGAGCTGGCCCCAGTTAAACTTCTCTCTGTGCCTCTTCCTTTCTATGCCCACAGCTGGGTCCATAAGTTGGGGGAGGCATTCCAACCTTTCCACCTTGCAGGGCCTCAGGGATGTTGGCGATCAAAATGCCTGCCCCACCTCCCAAGAGAAGGTTGTACACTAGACCAGTCTGGGCAGTGGTCCATCTCCCTCTCAGGAATCTGAATCAAGACCCTAGAAGCACTGCCATCATCACACCCTAAGCCTCCAGGCTGGGAGGGGCCCAAACAAGAAGGAACCAGGCAGGAGCCCATGGTGGCCAGTCCTAGGGGTTAGGAGGATCTCTTGATGGGCTGTCCACACCCACCAGACCATGCTATGGGCCTGGAGCTTGGGATACAATCTGATCACTCTCTCCAGCATCCTGGAACCTGGGGGATAGGGAAGAGTATTGTAGCTCCTCACCCTGTTGGAAGAACATGAAATTCCTCTACCTCCCCAGGCCTAGGTCTAGGTGACAGTCTCTCCTTGGTCTGATGAGACCTGAAGTGGGTCCCAGGTGCTTCTATCTTTATCCAGGCCTACCCTTACAGAGCCCGGAGGCAGGCAGGCAGGCACCATTTGTAGGAACGAGGCCTGGGGGGTAGTTTATGCCTAAGCACTGCATTGCAGCCAGCTCAGTAGGATGCTGGCCCCAGGCCAGGTCCCCAGGTAGGGGCATAAACATGACCTTCCCCAAGGGGCCCATGAGGATGAGCAGAAAGGCTTTTCAGGCAGGGGTGTCTTGGTGAGCCAGAGTTCAGAGGAAAGACGGCCCACGTATCTGGGAACCGATCAGGTAGAGTCCTAAGCAGGTCTGGCCTTAGGAGTATTCCTCCCCCAAGCCCCTGTGTCCTTGGAACTCTGGCACTAACTCTTGGGAAAAAAATCCACATTCCCCAGGAGGTTGGAAGGGGGCATTGACCCGCGGATGGCCTGCCACCCCCACTAGCTGGGGCTGGGAAGAGGGTCTGGCGACCCGAGGTGCCTGCCCTTCTAGCAGAGAGGAGGAACTATAGGGGTGAGGACTGCGGTAGCGAAATCCGCAGAGGCCACGCCCCCTCCAGCCTCCTCGGGCACCCAGCGCTAGAGAGAAATCCCCCACAGCTCTGCAGCAAACTCTGGGCTTTCTCCCCCTCCCGCAGCTTCCAGAGGCCCGACTGAGCAACAGGCTGGGACGTTTTTAAATCACATCACTTCCCTGGACACTTTCCCTTCTCAATCAGCCTCGAAGGAGGGAAGCCTCGACTTCACCAGTTTGAACGCTTGAGGCCACTGCTAGTCACTCTCTTCCAGTGTTCTCACCGCTGGCCCGTAGCTGAGGCTTTCTCACAGCTAAACCCGAACAGATGAAGAATGGAGAACAAGTACAGGTGCTCGAGGAGGCGAAGCCGCCGACGTTAGAGCTAGGCTGGACAGGACCCTAGGCTAACCAGCCAGTGCTCTCCGCCCGCAGGCAGGGCCCGCCACGTCAACTTATCCCCGAATCCTGAAGATTTACCTAGTATCCCAGTTAATACCTGTTGAATAAATCAATCCTCAAAGCAAAAGAAAAGAAACCAAACGCCAAACAGGGAAGTGCGGGTCCCAGGGCCCACGATCGGGTCACAGACAGAACCTGGTCTGCACTCCCACCCAGACCCTCCCAGGGCCGAGGTCTGGCCTCGGTGAAGGTGCCTTACATCAGCTTACCCCTACTGCCCGTGGGGATGCCAGCCACTCAGAGAACGGTGGGCAGGAGGCGCCAAGCCAAAGCGTGACTAGGCGCTGCAGTCTGGCCAAACAGTGCCCACCAAGCAGCCTGCTAAGAGTTCTCCCGATTGCCCCACCCCCGCCCAGATGGCTGCAGAGGACCGGGAGGAGACAGCTCCAAATTTCATGGCCAGGGGAAGGGACCTTGCTCCCCGTGGACTGCGGATGGAGATGGGGTAGGGAGGAGATGAGCTCTCTCCTGGGCATCCGCTGGCCTAGGGTGAGGAGGGCGCAGGAAACAGCGAGGCATCATTCGGGCAGTCTCTGACTTCGAAAGTCACAGTGCTGATCCGGGACACCAAACCTTCCGCCCGCACATGTCCCAAAGGGCTAAAAAGATACCTACTCCGGTGGACGGCGTGCTAGGCTTCCCCCGGGTCTGAAGTCAATTTACGCCCATCAGAGCCGGAAGAGACAAGAGCATTGTTATCTCCAATTTACCGACCTCAGCCAGAGGGTGAGCCGCTGGGCCGAGAGCTTGCAGGTGAGCTGGGCTGGCCTACCACCCCAGACGCCTTGCTCGGGCCCCCTGAGATCTAGAGCCCAGACAAAACCCGTCTTCCTCCTTACCCCCAGCGCATCCAGCCAGGAAGTCGAGCGCCATTGCCGGGTCCCCAGCGAGGCCGCCCTCCCTCGTCGTCCTTCTCTTCTGGCCCCTCGCCCGGCTGGGCAACGTCGGGAACCCCCGGGCTTGCAGTGCTGGGGCTCGGCCTGACCGCCGCCTTCTGGCGCAGAGCCCGGGGCGGGCTGGGTTAGGGAGACCGCCGCTCCGCACGACTCCTCGTCCCGCGCTAGTGGCTCGCTAGCTGGTTCGCTAGTCCTCCCGGCTGTGAGCCTGCTGGCCGGCGGCGGTCCCTCACCTCGGGCCGAGCGCCCCGCCCCTCCGGCGGGACCGGCTCAGCTCCGGCGGGGGCACAGAGCGAAACCAATGGGCGGGCGCGGCACAGGCAACACCCCGGTCCTTGCGCGCAACCGCCGCTCCCCATTGGCTAGGCGTGCCCGAGAGGCAGGGGCGGGGCGGACGTAGCGGGCGGGGTGGGGGGGGACGCAGAGGCGCGGCAGACAAAGAGTGTGCTTGGTGAGCCCGCCCGCGCGGCTCGGGCGGGAGAGGGAGTACGGTTCACTGCTCGCTGTTCGCGGAGTGGCGGGGCCGGTTCGGGCCGGTAGTTCGAGACCTGATTACTGCCTCCCGGAGTGCACTATGCAGGGGCCGCTCGCTCCGGACTGGGCCCGGTAGCCTTAGACCTAGGTTCAGATCCCGACTGCCGCAGAACCTCAGCGTCTTCGCCTGTATTATGGGGACAGTGACTGCCTGGATAACCGACGGGACCGCCGGGACCCTCCACGTTCGGCAGTCTCGGACATGACTAGTTGTGAAACTCCTCCGGCGGCAAACGGCCCCCTCGAGGAACCTTCGTCTGTCTCGCCTGTGTGCCCACCTGGGGGTGGCCTCAAGGGCTTCCTATCTCCTGGCTAAACATGCGGGGTTCTGAGGGTCAGACAGCGCTTGGGCGCTTCTGGCTGGGCCCACGGCCGGATTTTGGGCGGAGGGAACTTTGAAACCAAAGAGGGGCACAGGGCGTGGCCAGACCTTCGGGAAATCGCATCGTCCCTTGGACTGCGGAGTCGCTGAAGGTTGTGGGTCCAGGGAGGTTACAGGCCTGGAGCGAGAGCTGCGGGACAGAGCCCGCCAGATCGGGCCCCACCCCCTCGCCTGGGGCCAGGCGCTGTGTGACCAGAGGGGGCGGACATCGGGCCGCGCGTGACTCTGAGAGGGGGCCTCAGGATGGATCCGCCGGCCCCCGGGCAGGGCGAACCACGCGGAGAGGGGAGCGTGCAAAAGCCCCCGAGTGGAGAAGTGCTTCTCTCTAGGTCACCCTCGGTGTCCACACGGCTGGGGTGGAGGGGTATGTGACAGCCGAGTCTGGAGTCCCAGACATTCGCCGTGGCAAGGGATCCCTGTCCCTTGAAAGGGTCCCAGTTGACAACTACTCTATCTCCATTTTCCTCTGCACTTCTGGAGGTCCAGACGGCTTAGGGCTGGGCCAGGCACTTTTGCCTTCACAGTGAGAGTCAGAGAAAAAGGCTTAGGCCGTCCCAACTTCCTTCTTCAGGGCCTGTGGCTCAAAGCTGTACTATGCCACGTTTCCAGGTTCCAGATCACACTTTTTTTTAAAAAACAGAGTGTCAGTTTGTAGCTCAGAGTAGAGTGCTATGGCGTCATAGTTCACAGCAACCTCAAACTTTTGGGCTCAAGCAATTCTCTTGCCTCAGCCTCCCGAGTAGCTGGGACTACAGGTGCCCAGCTTTTCTTTTTTATTTTTTGAGACAGAGCCTCAAGCTGTCACCTTGGATAGAGCGCTCTGGCATCGCAGCTCACAGCAACCTCCAATTCCTGGGCTCAAGAGAGTCTCTTGCATCCGCCTCCCAAGCAGCTGGGACTGCAGGTGCCCCGCCATTTTTTGGTTGCAGCCATCATTGTTGTTTGGCAGGCCTGGGCTGGATTCAAACCCGCCAGCTCAGGTGTATGTGGCTGGAGCCTTAGCCTGCTGAGCCACAGGCGCCGAGCCGTTTTTTTTTTTTTTTTTTCCCTAAGAGACGAGGTCTTGCTCTGGCTCAGGCTGGTCTTGAACCTGTGAGCTCAGGCAATCCACCCATCTAGGCCTCCCAGAGTGCTAGGGATTACAGGTGTGATTACAGCCTCACCTGACCTTCACACTGTTCTTTTATGCTACCATTTCTGAAATCAGGATGGGGGGTACAGTGGATATGTATTTCACAGAGCCATGTTTCTCAACCTGTGGGCCACACTTGTATTGGTACTTGTATTAAACAGCTGCAGCATTAGGAAGGTTGATAACCACTGTCATAGAGGGACAGATCTTAAAGGTTACGTGTATTTTGTACAAAGGTTTGTCAACAGAAGCCTGGTGATAAAGAGGCCAAGGGACTCCAGTGCTCATGTGGGGGTTCCTTTTAGTCTTAGACTCTAGATAGACCATTCTTTAAGCAGAGACCCAAACCCCAGGTCTGCTGACTCCTAGTCCAGTGCTCGTGATGGCTGGTGGGCCCTGAACTAGGGGTCTGGAGGCCTGGGTTTGAATGTCACCAGCCTCTCTGACCCAAGCAGGTGTTGGGAGTAGAGTGGCCCATGGGCTAGAAAAGCAGTGACCTGTGGGCCCTAGGAGTTGGCTGTGGGGATATTCAGGTGCCTGGAGGCCTCCTGAGGATGTGGTGATTAAACTGGACAGCCTACATCTGGTCACTTGCCCTTAAGAGCAGGTGTCCCTAGGTTGTCAGAAGGTTCAAGAGATGAATCCTTGCAGCATTCATTCCTGTTTCTGGAAGTTTGGGAGGAAAATCAAGCACATTAATGGGACAGTAAGTGAGAATGGAAAAATTGATAAGGAGGCTTGGCACCTGTAGCTCAGGTGGCTAGGACACCAGCCACATACACTGGAGCTGGCAGTTTCGAATCCAGCCCGGGCCAAAAATAGCTGGGCATTGTGGCAGGAACCTGTAGTCCCGGCCACTTGGGAGGCTGAGGCAAGAGAATCGCTTGGGTCCAGGAGTTTGAGGTTGCTTGTGAGCTGTGATGCCACAGCACTCTACCCAGGGCAACAGCTTGAGACTCTGACTCAAAAAAAAAGACATTCAGAAAAATTGATAAGGAGACAAGAATGACTTGGTTCACTTTGATTTTAAGCAGACACATGCCTTTAAGTTAATGTTATGCTTGGGGCTGGTTGCACTATTTGGGGGGGGTCTTTGGGAAAGGGCCTAGCAGCCTGGTAAGCGGTCAACACTCCATTCCATATTTGAGCTTTAGAAACCTTGAAAGAAGGCCTGTGTGGGCAGAGCTGCAGGGTTCCAGGTAGAGGGAGCCCCAGTAAAGGCCACAGTGGAGTGGGGGTGGGGCGATTTAAGGGGAGAAAAGAATGTGGGTGGGCCTCCAGCTCTGTGCTTTGCTTCAGAGTATAACTTGGAGTGGAGCCAGTGTCCAAGCTGGGGTCTGTTATCAGTATGTGGGGAACTTTGGAGGGGTAGGCTCTGGGACAGGTCCCCTTGAAGTTGCCTGCCACTGAAGTCTCTGCGTGTGAGTGCCTGGGGGCTGTCTTCAGTCAAAAGCACCCTGAGCGCAGGTCCAGCTCCCTCTTCATCATGGTTGATATCCAGTTCAGTTGGTATCAAGGGAGCAGGGTGAGGATAGGCACTGGGAGGGCACAAGTTCGCCCTAAATAGTCCCATATTTCTCTGCTGCTTGTACCACAGGTGGTACCGGGAACCAGACAGACACAAATCCCTGACCTTGGTTGGACACAGTGGGCTTAAGTCTGGGAGTTTAAGGACAGCCTGGGCAACATAGCAAGACTGCATCACTACTAAATAAATAAATGAAACAATAAAAACTAAAAGCAAGCCTGACCTCCAAGGCAGGACTTCAGTGCTTCGGTGGCAGTCAGAAAGAGATCAGAAAGGAATATAAAGAAGACTTTGCTGCCAAGTACACGAGTACGTGATGCCCACATCTTGGAACCTACATTATTATGTCAGCAGTTGGGTTCCGTGTCTTTTGTTCTGTTTCATTTCCTGAGGATAAAGTTACAGCACAGAATGTACTTTTTGCAGTTTGCTGTGTTCCAGAGTCCTAGATTGGCCGATCCCTGGGGAGCCTTCTGCAGAAGGCTCTGTTCGGCCCTGAGGACCCCAAGGAGGGACCAGGGGTCACGCAGTTTACGGAGAAGTGTGTGTTGGAGTTTTTATTTTGTGCAGTTTTTATACTTCAGTACACAGGACAGGTTCCATGTGGGAAAACTAGAAACACTAGCAGGCAGGTTGCTTTTGGCAAGTTCCCCACTCTGAAGTAACAGAAGCTATAGGTGCCCTAAAAGGAGATTTTTGGGCTCGGGATGGGAAGAGAGGCTAGAGCTTGGGGTACCACAGGGCGAATTTTGGGTAAGAGACTGAGGCATCAGCTGTGTAGCCCTTCCAGGTGGTGAGGCTACATAGGAGAGTGTACAGGGTGGGGTCCGGGGACAAGCGCAGGTGTTGACACAGGATGGGAGCCGCTTGAGAAGCTTGCACATGTCCTGGGAAAAGATTCAAGGGAAGAGTGAGCTGTCAATTGTCTCCTGTCTCGCGTGGAATAAAACCCAAGCTTGGGGCCATGGCCTTTGAGGCCTACGGTGACGTGACTGTAGCTTCACCCCCTCTGGCCTTCTATACTCTTCCTACCTCCGGACCTTTGCACTGGCTGTTCCCTTTGCCTGGGAGGCTTCCATCCAGCCTTGCACGGATCATCTCTAGAACTCCGGTCCTTGCTCAATTTTCACCCCCTCAGCAGGGGCTTGCCTGGCCCTCTGTGGTGCTCTGAATGTCTATGTGCCCCACTCCCCCGCAAGATTCCTAGATTGAAGTCTTAACCCCTAAGGTGATGGTTTTAGGAGGTGACTATGTCATTAGAGAATGTGATTTTCAGCCTTATAAGAGCCCCCCGGGATGTTCCTGGCCTTTTCCACCCTGTGAGGATGGCAAGAAGGCATGATCTGCCAAAGAGAAAGCTGGTCCTTCCCAGACCCTGAATGTGCTAGCACCTCCAGAAGTATGAGAAATAAATTTCTTTTTATACGCCACCAAGCTTACGGCTTTTTTTTTTTTTTGACACAGAGTCTTACTCTGTTGCCTAGGCCAGAGTGTTGTGGCATTATCCTAGCTCACAGCAACTTCAAACTCCTGGATTGAAGCCATCCTCCTGCCTCAGCCTCCTGAGTAGCTGGGACTACAGGTGTCTGCCATGATACACCTGGCTAATTTTTTCTATTTTTAGCAAGAGTCTCACTCTTACTCAGGCTGGTTTTGGACTCATGAGCTGAAATGATCCTCCTGCCTCAGCCTCCTAGAGTGTTAGGATTACAGGTACAAGCTAAAACACCCTGCCAAGTTTATATTTTTTTTGTCATAGACTGAATGGACTGAGACCCCACACACACACCATGTAGTCTAGAGTGGAGAGCCTTGCGGCACTCCCATTATTCATTTCCCTGTGTTTACACCTGCCTCCCACTGGAAGATGGACTCCACCAGGGCAGGACCTTTGTATCTTTCACGTGCACCAGACAGGGTCTGACTGAGGGGGATACTGGGTTCTGGGATAGTGTGACTGGTGAAAAGGAAGAGCTGGGTGTGAGGTCTCCAGTATACTGACTGGCCCCTGGTAATGGCAGGTTCAGGCAATGGCTTTGTTGTGGTTTCCAGTTCTTCCAAAATGTATTTTTAGAATTAAAAACATCAGGGCGGGCTCGGTGCCTGTGGCTCAACGGGCTAAGGCACCAGCCACGTACACCTGAGCTGGTGGGTTCGAATCCAGCCCAGGCCGCCAAACAACAATGATGGCTGCAACCAAAAAATGGCCAGGCGTTGTGGCGGGCACCTGTAGTCCCAGCTACTTAGGAGGCAGAGGTAGGAGACTCACTTGAGCCCAGGAATTGGAGGTTGCTGAGCTGTGATGCCACAGCACTCTATCCAGGGTGACAGCTTAAGGCTCTGTCTCAGAAAAAAAAAAAAAACAGACTTGGCACCTGTGGCTCAAGCGGCTAAGGCGCCAGCCACGTACACCTGAGCTGGCAGGTTCAAATCCAGCCCAGGTCCGCCAAACAACAATGTTAGCTGCAACCAAAAATGGCCAGGCGTTGTGGCGGGCGCCTATAGTCCCAGCTACTTGGGAGGTGGGAGCAAGAGACTTGCTTGAGCCCAGGAACTGGAGGTTGCTTTGAGCTGTGAAGCCACAGCACTCTATCCAGGGTGACAGCTTGAGGCTCTGTCCTCAAAAAAAAAAAAAAAAATCAGGGCAGCACCTGTGGCTCATTGAGTAGGGTGCCGGCCCCATATACTGAAGGTGGCAGGTTCAAACCTGGCCTCGGCCGAACTGCAAAACAGAAAAATAGCCAGGCGTTGTAGTGGGTGCCTGTAGTCCCAGCTACTCCGGAGGCTGAGGCAAGGGAATCGCCTAAGCCCAGGAGTTGGAGGTTGCTGTGAGCTATGTGACTCCATGGCACTCTACCAAGGGTGATAAAATGAAACTTTGTCTCTACAAAAAAAAAAAAAAAAAAAATTAAAGACATCAGAGACAGTTCCTTCCTATTGGGCTGCAGTTGCCTTTGGTGAGAAAGAACTGGGGAGATGCAGGAATGGGGGCTCAGCTCTCCTTGGGGTTCGGGGAAAGGTGTGCAGAGCCAGGCACACCTCCAAAGCAGGGGTCACCTCCAATCCCAAGCACAGAGCATCCAGGCAGCCTCGGTGACGGAAGCCCAGTCATAAGCCTGCCTTGCTGAGTGTCCTGGGCTATATGTTTTCTCCTCTCTAGAGTCTGGGCTTGGAGTTGGCCAGTACATCCCTATGGGGCTGAATCACCTCCTAGTGAATGGCTAAAAGGACAGATTCACAGGCCCTACTCCAGACCTAAGGAATTAGAACCAGGGAGCAGGTGGGGGTGAAACTATTTAAACCAGCTTCTCAGTGGTTCTTAGGTGGCCTTGGCAACTGTGGGATGAGACTATCTCCAAGGGCATGTTAGGGAAACTCCTTTCCCTTACTTTTATTTCATTTATTTATTATTTATTTATTTATTTTGAGACAGAGTCTCATTTTGCCCCTTTGGTAGAGTGCTATGGTGTCACAGCTCACAGCAACCTCAAACTCTTGGGCTTAAGCCACTCTCTTGCCTCAGCCTCCCAAGTAGCTACAGGCACCCACTACAACACCTGGCTGGTCTTGAACTTGTGAGCTCAGGCAATCAACCCACCTCGGCCTCCCAGAGTGCTAGGATTTTTTTTTTTTTTTAGAGACAGAGTATCACTTTGTCATTGTTGGTAGAGTGCTGTGGCCTCACAGCTCACAGCAACCTCCAGCTCTTGGGCTTAGGCGATTCTCCTGCCTCAGCCTCCCGAGTAGCTGGGACTACAGGCGCCCACCACAATGCCGGGCTATTTTTTTGTTGCAGTTTGGCCGGGGCTGGGTTTGAACCGTCTACCCTCGGTATATGGGGCTGGTGCCCTACTCACTGAGCCTCAGGCACTGCCCCCAGAATGCTAGGATTATAGGAACATTTTTGGTTTTAAATTTCAGTTTAGACCCCTCCTAGTCATGTAATCCCAAGGGCCTTCTTTTTTGTTGTTGTTTTAGACAGAGTCTCAAGCTGTCACCCTAGTTAGAGGGCTGTGGCCTCATAGTTCACAGCAACCTCCAACTCTTGGGCTCAAGTGATCCTCTTGCCTCATTTTTTTCTATTTTTTAGTAGAGATGGAGGAGGTCTTGCTGTTGCTCAGGCTGGTCTGGAACTTGTGAGCTCAAGCAATCCTCCTGCCTCAGCCTCCCAGAGTGCTAGGATTACAGGAACATTTTTGCTTTTCAATTTCAGCTCAGATCCCTCCTTGTCATGTGATCCCAGGGGCCTTCTTTGCCATGGGTTAGTTATCTGTGAATGGCTAAGGAGGATCCAGGGGCCAGTCAGTGCACTGGGGACCTCAGACCAAGCCAGACCCTTCCAGAAGCAAGATGCTCTGGCTGTCTGCATTCAGCTGTCAACTCCTGGCAGGAAAGAGAAAGGAAGAGTTAAATTAATTAATCAGCTGAAGAACTGAAGTGTTCCCTAAGGGCATCTTTTACTGTAAGGATGGGAGGAAGTCCTGGCCACACAGCTGGGCTCCATGCTCTGACTTGCAGAGCTCCCAACTGGTCACTGAAGACAGCAGCAAACAGGTTAGGTAGCTTTGTGGTCAGGGGCTGGGCATTGATCTGTTGGTTGCAGACCTGATAACAGATGAAAACTCTGCCAGCCTGTTGGTTCTCTCTTGTTGTGAATAAACATTTGCTGGCCTGGCGAGGTGGCTCACACCTGTAATCCCTGTACCCTGGGAGACCGAGGCGGTCGGATCCCCTAAGATCACAAGTTCGAGACCAGCCTGAGCTAGAGCAAGACCCCCATTTCTAAAAGTAGCTGGGTGTGGGTGCCTGTGACTCAGTGAATAAGGCACTGGCTCCACATACCAAGGGTAGCAGGTTTGAACCCGGCCCCAGCTAAACTGCAACAAGAACAGCAACAAGGCTCGGCGCCTGTGGCTCAAGCGGCTAAGGCGCCAGCCACGTACACCTGAGCTGGCGGGTTCAAATCCAGTCCTGGCCTGCCAAGCAACAATGATGGCTGCAACCAAAAAATGGCCGGGTGTTGTGGTGGGTGCCTGTAGTCCCAGCTACTTCGGAGGCAGAGGCAAGAGACTCACTTAAGCCCAGGAATTGCAGGTTGCTGTGAGCTGTGATGCCATGGCATTCTATCCAGAGTGACAGTTTGAGGCTCTGTCTCAGGAAAAAAAAAAAAAAAAAGAACAACAACAACAAAAATAGCTGCACATTGTAGTCCCAGCTACTTGGGAGGCTGAGGCAAGAGAATTGCCTAGCCCAGGAGTTGGAGGTTGCTGCGAGCTGTGATGCCACAGCATTCTACTGAGGGTTACAAAGTGAGACTCTGTCTCTTAAAAAAAAAAAAAGAAATAGCTGGATGTTGTGGTGGGTGCCTATAGTCCAAGCTACTTGGGAGAATGAGGCAAGAGAATTGTTTGAGCCCAAGAGTTAGAGGTTGCTGTGAGCTATGATGACATAGCACTCTACTGGGGGTGACAAAGTGAAACTCTGTCTCAAAAAAAAAATTTCTGTCTTGGTTTATCTCTAGCCTCTTGTCCTTTCAGTGGGAGTGACCCTATTTCCCCAGCAAGTTCCCTCTGGGCCTTAGAGGGTAGAGGGACTGGGACCTGCTGCAGAAAACCTTGCGATTTCTTGGTGGCCAAAGTTTTTCTCTTTCTTGAATTTAGTCAACCCCACAGCTGGCACCAAGTTGCTAGGGTTCCTTGCATTTCCATTGGTTGGAACTTTTGCAGTTTCCCGAGGGCTAGCATTCAGGTAAGCCAGGGGCTTCTGGGATGCCAAAACCATTCAGGATATGCTTGGCCTTTGGCCTTGGAGGGGACCAAGAGACCTGAGAGAGGGTTGGGCCAGATTAAGAGATGACCAGATATTCAAGACAGGGCTAGATACATGGCACATGTTTCTTTTTTTTTTTTTTTGTAGAGACAGAGTCTCACTTTATCGCCCTCAGTAGAGTGCTGTGGCGTCACACTGCTCACAGCAACCTCCAGCTCTTGGGCTTA
>CAUYON010180464.1:0-13624 GCA_963573935.1 Arctocebus calabarensis
AGTGATCAAGAAAATGCCATGAAGGCTAACTGTAACAGTACGATCAAAACATTTCTGAATGTATATGAATCGTGCCCTATGATTGCACCAATGTACAGAATTATGATTCAATAAAATTATAAAAAAAAAAAAAAAAAAAGAATGACTATGCCATTGGGATGAGTCCTCTTAAATTTCATGGCTTTTCCATTTAGTTGTAAGGTAGTGATAATACAAAGGCTAGTTATATACCCAGGCTCACTCTGAAGAAGAGGAGATTAGTTGAGATGATTAAGCATTATATGATATGACATAGAAATAATATTTTGGCTCCTCACATGGGTTTTTTCATATAAAAGTTGTAAATAGCACACAACAACCACCATGATAATATGTATCCACACCTGCAAATTTTGTGTTATCATCTGTCCATCCTCCCATAGAAGACCACTATCACAGTACACTTAGCAGTATGGCTGCTGACTTCAGAAGCCAATCTGCTACCAGGAAAAAAAAAATAAAATTCAAGTTCCTCTCTGTCCAAAAAGTTGCTTTTGAGAACATGTAAAGACACTGGTGTTCACCTTGAGATGGTGGAAACATGAGAGTGGAACTCAATTTGAAGCCCTGAGGACACGATAGGGGAGATACCAAAAGGAATAATAGCAGGTGGAGGTAACTAACTCTGCATCATGGGAAGAATCAGGAACTGGGTTAGCCTTCAAAGTGTATAGCAGATTCGACAGAAAGGTGCAATCTAACAGGAGAAAACTATTTTAGGACAGACAGAGCATGACAGGAGCCAAAGTCATATGCCTATTACAACAAAAAGCAATTTTAGTAGAGTGATCACATTCTACACAGTATTATCTCATTGCGAGAAAAGTAATAAACAATTTGGCAATAATCTCAGAAACACATTGTGGGTCCCTACTTTTTATCAACTGAACGGACACAGAATGCAAAGGAAAAAAAGAGTGCTTTTTCCTTGAATTTCTTAAAGATGCTTGACGTTAGCTCAGTAAAATGTTATGTTTGGTTTTTACATTACTGAAATGAATCAATCATTTTATAGTTAATTTCAAGGTATTATGAAACATACCAAATCAGTAAACTCTTTAACCAGTTTATTATAACCATTTTAAAAGTGAACACAATAGGAAACAAATAATAACCTACCTATGTTCTACTAAGATACGTTTTATCATAACTTTCAATGCACTGTGAACTCTGTACATAACACAGAATTTGCAAAACACAATCTGTAAGCTACATCCAGTCTGCTACTTTTTTCTGTAAATAAAGCTTTATTGAAACACAACTATATCCATTCATTTACATATTTCCTATGGCTGTTTTAATACTACAACTGCAGAATTGATTCAAAAATTGAAAGAGAGTACGTGATCTGCAAAGCTAAAATATTTACTATCAGGACTTTTACACAAAACGTTTGCCAACTCTAGCTGTGGATGGTAGTGCATGCAAGAACTTTTTAAAAAGGCAATTTAGGCAACTATTCATGAATTGATGAGTTTTTAAGCTAGAGAAATGCAACAAGGGGTACTGGGTAACATACCACTGTATGTTACCACACAGTACACTTCCTCTTTTTCTGAAGCCTTAATTTTTGTTACTGTTTCTTATATACTAATATCATGGAAAAGAAAAATTAGCACAAGTAGAGAATAGAAAGTAATCTGATGATGACTTTTCAAATAAGAAAATACTGGAGCACATTCCAGCCATGAAGTAGAATGCACTGATAAAGTAGACTTGCCAGATGATACACAGTGACACATATCACATTACATATTTTTAAATCTCACGATGTTTTTATACATTTTAAATGTCTTCCATAATTTTGTTTTCCTCCCAATCTCCATCAGTGCAGTTCAGCTGATAATTGTATGTACCATATATAGGCAAACTTCTGTGTCTTGAAGTGAGACAAATGAATTTTGAATTTATAGCCAACCATTTTTTGTTTGGCTCTTAGGAAATTCTAGGGGGTAAATGAATATATAACAGTATAATCAGGCAAGCACTATTCCTGTTTCTCCTGTAATATTGTCTGGCTGTGCCGTAGGCCAAGGTCAGTGAAAAATGATACACTAAAAATGGAAAAAGGCAGATTGGAGAAGCTGACAAGCATGACCTACTGCTGACTGTTTCACATAGCAGTAAGTCTCATGAAGTTTCCTCCTCAATGAAAGATTCTCCTGTAGTTTCACTCAACCTTTTCTTAATGTAGTTCTTCCTGCTCTTAGTCATCTTCAGGCAGAATAGGAAGCCACCTAGATATTATAATTTTATGTGAAATATATGATAAATCTTTCCAGCCCAGAAGAAAATGCATCTCACAGCCTACTCCAGAATTAAAACTCTACTATTTTTTCTTTTCTTTTCTTTTATTTGAGACAGAGCCTCACTATGTCACCCTCAGTAGAGTACTATGGCATCACAGGTCACAGTAACCTCATACTCCTGGGCTTAAACAATCCCAGCCTCCCAAGTAGCTGGGACTACAGGTGCCTGCCACAGCATAAAACTCCACTACTGATGGATTGTCACTTAGCACTAAGGAACCAATGAGGACGGGGGAACATATGGAATTCTGTTGTAGGAAGTGACTAGGCTTGGGATATGCCCAAACCAGTTGCCTTTTTCAAAACATCCTCTTTTTCTTGAGTCACAGTTTTCCCCAATGTAAATGAGAAGTAATATGAAATAATTAGCTTGAAGAATGTTTTATAGATCAAATTAGATAATGTATGTGAATGGCTTATTACAAATTATGAAGTTATAATTAAGGCATTGTTTATCTGAGTGTCCCACTTCAAATCTTTGCTGCCTCATGGAGATGGGCATAATTCTCAATCTGGTGGCATAATTTTATTAGATCATTTTTCTTTTGACAGTTAAGGGCAGGCCATGTAAAGATGAAACGGGGAATAGAGGGAAAACATGGAGTGCTCCTGGGAAATAAGAAAATGCCATGTCTGTATTTGTAGATAAGTTACAAAGACAGAGTTGTGTAATAGAAAGAGAACATAGTTATTGAATGGTAATCCCCTGGACACTGCATATGAATATCTAATTTGAAATTTTACCAAAAGGAAGTCATGATTCTAACTATTGCATTTGTTACAACCAAGAAAAAGGTATTGAATCAAATTTGTTTCAAATTTTAACCCAATAGAAAATTTGGGTTTAAAAATTTAACTTTCCAGGGTGGCACCTGTGGCTCAAAGGACTATGGTGCCAGCCCCATATACTGGAGGTGTAGGTTCCAACTTAGCCTCAGCCAAAAAAAAAAAAAAAAAAAACTTTCCACGGAATGAATAAACCCCAGGAATAAACCCCCTGTCCTTGTATAAATCAAAAGGAAAAAAAAAGAACAGAAGGGCAGTTTTTCCAAATGCTTATAAATCACACATGCCCTCAAATAAACTGCATTCCTAATAACAACATGCAAAAGGCCCAGGAAAGAGATATGAAATCATTCTGTATGTAAATGATTTTTTCCACCACCCATAGTAAGTGGGTGCTAATAAATTTTAGCCTGATTGTAATGGCAAAATTTCAGAGGAATTACTGGAAGGTGGGAATATTTAAAAAGCAGATGGAATATTGTTAATCATTTGATCAAGTATAACTTGACCCTATAAATTATTTTTTTTAGTTTCCTACATTATCAGGGAATCATTCCCATACTAGGTTCATTTCATAGGTCTATATTAAGCTTGTTTTTATGTAAATGCCCTCCCTATTAGAAAACTCCTTTCCTTTCCACCAAGTCTCCAAGTTGGGATTCAATCCATTGTTCTGCCTTCTTGCTTTTTATTTCCCCCCAACCTTACTGAATTTCAAGACTCCTCTTCTCTCAGCATGGAAAATATTTCATCCTTCCCCAAGTCCCTGATTACTTAATATTCTCTCTTCTTTCCAAAGCTATAAATGAATTTATTATTTAAGTGGGTGATGTAATTCTGGGACATATTTAAGAATACCTTAAAAGAATTGCCTTTTGATTGAGATTTGTTTTGACCCACTTTATTAGCATTTCTCTGCCTGTGCTTATCTAAATAGGTGAAGATATCCTAATTCTTTTAAGAGTCTGAGAAATTATGACATTCTAATCAGTATTTGACATGAAAGTGATTGAGAAAAGAGAGTTGTAGTCCAAAAAGTTTCAATGGTAACTGATGTATATTTACTTTGAGTCGCACATGAGTTAGTCTTTTAAACATGCTGCTTGTAGTTGGAAGACATTTCTGTTAGTTGAATGGTTACTTGAAGGAAAAGGTGACTTTGTAACCATCTTTGATTACCAGAGGCCTCCAAATGAATAGTACAAGTGAGTTTTACTCTGTTTCAGATCAGAACTTTTTAATCTGTTATTAAAAATGAACTTAAGCAGTGATTCAAGAAAAAAGAGAACTTTCTTTGAGGATCATTTTCATACAATCACCACCCCCCCATGACAGGAATATGTAGTATCTATCATAGTCCTAAAAAGGATAATGGTCTTGCAAAAGGTTATCTCTGTGTGTTTTATGTACATCATAAACTTGCCAAATATACTCAACTCTCTTTATTCTACATGTCTTAGAAAGAGATAGAGAAGAGCCTCTGACTCAGACTCCTGCTGCTGTAGAGTCTCTATCTGGGGACAATCAAGTCAATGATGAAAACTTTCTATGGTTGAGAAATGGAAATTCCTTTGTAGCCTTGATCTAAATCCTGCCTCGACCCGTAAGAACAGATGAGATGTCCCCTCAGGCCTCTGGGACTAAAGGTTTCAGAACAATTCCAATTCCTGTGAGTAAAAAGTCTATCCTTTTCAAACAGCATACATTAGGTAATGAATGCCTCTTCTAATTCTAATTCTCTGCAGTCACCTACATATGTGTGGACACATGCAATTGAGTCAATCACACAGGCAACGTGCCCCTTCCTGTGCAAGCAAGGGTGTAGGAGAGACAAGAATCCACAGTGTCTCAAATACCTCTGGGCTCTGTCTGGGTCTGGAGGGAAGAATTTGTGCAGATAAAAGGGGGGCAAAAGGTCTTGTATGCGAGATGGAACACTTGGAGAAAAATACTCAGACAGGAAATACAACATGCATGGGGAGAATGATAAACGAGATTAACGGTGCAGTCAACTGAGCCATGGCAATGGAGGTTCAAGAAAGGGAGAGGGATCTCATTATATATGCTCAAGAATGCCCTTCCCTTATGAATGACAGGAGGGTATAGTGGTTTTGGAAAGAGTCATAATGGAGAGCACAATTTCTGTGAATAAGTGTTAGTAGGATCAGGGCAAACCTAAAATTTGATGAAATTAAGAGTAAGCCTCTTACTCTGCTTAGACTTGAGAGCACATCTCATAAGCTGCTAAAGGGAGCCATAGTCCTTCTTATGTGCTCCAACGGTATTCCTGAGATTTTCCACAAAGTATATCACTATCAGCTTGCATATCTTAAACTAAGGTTATAGCTGATATGCTACTCAGGTTGTCTTTGGAGTTATTAATTATTTTTGTAAGGATTAATTGGTTGACTTGATAGTTAAATGCTATGAAAATAAAATACTAGAAAGAAGTTTCTGTTGTTAGAAGTGTCTGTGTAAAAAAAGAAAAAAGAATGTAGGCATCAAGGATGAAATAGGTTGTATAGATACTATACTCTGTAAGAATTAGGAAATGTGTAATATAGGACCCAGTAACCTTTTAGTGGCTGCAGAGAATGGGAGAGACCTGATCAGAGAGAGCACATCTGATATAGGCTGCCTGGCAGGCTTCTCAGTGAGTCCTAAAATGTAGTTAAGACAAAAGAGGAAGAAAATGACAGGTTTTGCCTTCCATGAGCATCTGGCCAGAGCCAGCTCTGCCTGGGCTGATACATCTTTGTGTCCAAACCAACCCAATTCTTCCACACAGCCTCACTCATTCACATCTTGAAGAATTTCCTGACCAACGTATCTGAGATAATTTCTCTCTTTCCTAAACAGCTCTAGCACTTTTGCTCCTTTGGCAAATAATGATGTAATTAGTACACTCTGTGCCCCTGTGGTGTCTCTTCTGTCATTAAGTGTTCTCTCAGATTTCATTCTCATTCTATTTTATGCCTACTTATCACCTGTCTTCCATACTAAACTGTAAGCTACTTGAGAGCAAAAACAAAAACTTGCTATTCTACAGTCCTTGAAGTACCAAAGCCCTGCACATAGAAGTGTCACATGAAGGGCTGATAATTCAATTTGTCAGTCTCCTCCAAGCATGAAGTAGACTATGAAACTAGTTTTTGGCATGAAGCTCCAAAGCTATGATATTTAATCTCTATCTTAGCTTATAGAACTCTGTTCTTGTTGGTTGACCTTCTAGTCCCAGAAAAAGGTGTGTTTTTTTTTTTTTCAGCTTGAGCAACTCAGGTGCTCATGAGTAGAGGAGCTAAACCATCAACAGTTCATTGGCCAGAAGCAACACTGAATCATTTCACCTTGTCTGAGCTGGAACTGTTCCTTGGGATGGCTAGTCATCCATAGCCAGCCTCCCTGAATGGGACTAATAATCTTCTAAAATAAACTAGAATTCTACAGAGATATGGTCTATACATTGGCAAAGGAAATTATTGCCTTTAGGAAAAAAAGGCATTTAAAAATGGTTTTGGTTCCATATTAAATAACTTCATATCAGTAAGTATTTATTAAACACATTTTATGGTCAGAATGTCATATAGCAAGGAGAAAATACTAATAGTCCTTACATGGAAATTACTTGGGAGGAGTTAATATATCCCATACTTAGAAGTGCACCCTAATTGAGATAAAGACCAATTCTATGATATATACATTTTCATCACATTATTTTGGAATTGAGAAAATGACTGTAGTATTTATTATTTCTAGTATAATTACCCCAAAGATTGTAAAAATTCAATATCTCTGAGGAATGCCATCTCAGCAGAATGTCTGCATCAGGAGTTCAGGTATATTATCTCCTTTTCATGTACACCTTGGTTTGAGACCATTTGTTCTATCAAACAGAGGGGTGAAATAAGAAATCAGGGAAAAGGTAAGATGGAAAGTTCTAGGGGAGAGTTCTGGATCTCTTTATTCCTTTTCTATTTTTATTTCCTGGGTCACTAATTTGTCAAGAGCAATAGTTGGTGACAGGATGAGGGGAGAACATTCTGGTCATTTCCTTAGAATATTTTTGATTTAATATACAAATTCAATGCTTGGCATACTAATTATAAGTCCTAACTATTTTCCTCTAAAGTGAATTACATCATTCTATAGAGATTTTTTTTCCTAGAGAGAATGCATTTTATACTAAACTTTTCTGGATCAATAGGCATGATGGTCTTATCTCTAAGCATTGCTGCAATAACATTGAAGAAAGGAAAATTCAGACATCTATGAGTCAACTACCCAACAATTATACCTTAGTTTATGTTTTTCAAACTTTTGACATCATATTTATGATCTGAAAGATCTGCAAAAATATCTCCTTCTAATAATACAAACAGCCCCTCCCCCTCCCACACACACACACTAGCCATTACATAGTAGCCTTGATGCCAACTTTTGGTACTAAGTCAAAAAAACGGCTTTCTGTGGATGTACTGCATGTGTGAGTAGGCACCCATGCATATACTCGGGTTTCCTTTTAATGGTCACAAACTTTAGCCTAATTGCTTAGGTGAGTGAGATGCTAATCAAGCAGTTGAAGACACAGAGCCTAGTGCAAATAATCAAATGTGAATTTGTCTGGGGGAGGGGGGGACTCTCGACTTTGAAGAGGGAGAGAAGAAATTGTCACGTTGATTCCACTGGAGACAGCCTTTCTGTTACTAAGCAGCCCCTGGGGATTCACTACCTGATTTGCTCTTCATCAGGTTGGCATCTCAGTGACAAGGCAATTGTAATTAGAATGAACAAAATGAGAAATGTGCCAACTCTCTGCTTAGAATTCATACTGTGACATTAAAGAAACATTGTGGTTTTATTATATTAAAAAATAAAATTAAGGAGTTACAGACAGCTATTAGGACTTTGTCTACTAGGATTCCTTCCATAATATCCAGAAGAATCTTGCTAAAGAAAGAAAAAATATGATGTGCTCATTGTACTACTGATGGTTATATCTTACCTTTTGAGATTTTAGACTACATTTGGAAATTGTCTTTTTTTTATGCTTGTTCTTGCAATGTGCAGGCAATAAAGATTAGGAGTAAAGAGGAGATGTAAAAGAAGAGTCCTCCTACCCTATTGCTTCTAAGCTCACTGCTGATGGGAAGAGTTGCATAAAGGTAATCTGTGCTGCAAAAATAAAAACTGTTGCAACTTGTGTTTGACGAATGACTTGTAAAGGTGGTGGCAGAGACTGAAAGATGTTTGAACTGGGTCTTGACTCAGCAAAGGACTCCAACATAATCCAAAACACTCCCACTCACAGTTATGATTTTTCTTCTCCTTCTGTGAAGACTGTGGAATCACTTAAAATTCTGATGAGATTGTAGCAGGTGATTTATTAATTAGAATCTTGGGGACACTTGCAATCTTAAAATGATAAAAAGCCATTATGCTGAAATGTTTAGCTCCTCTTGTCTCTTGTCTAATCTGATTTATTTGCAAAGACAGTGAAGAATTTCCCACTCTTTTTCCTCTATCATATTTGTAGATAAAATGTACTATTTTCCCTCTGCAAAATAAGATTCTCATTTATCATAATTGTGCTCAGACTTTTCCATTTTTCCTGGTCCATCCCTGCCACACTCTTGCACAACTCCGTCTTCCTGTGCTTGTTTCTCTTCCTTTCTTCTTTGCCAAATTCTATCCACCTTTAAAGAGCAACACAGACTCCGTTTCAAACACATGTCTAGATATACGCAGAAAATTCAGGAGAAAAGTATAAGCTGTACAGTTGAGTTGTTAGCATGTGGATGATATTTATTTAAGCCCTGCATTCCTAATCTCTCATATGGGGGCTGGTGTGGCTCATAGAGTTAAAATTAAGGCTCCACCAGCCACTATGTAGGACATGATATAACCCAGCTTACTGTCTGGGTTATAATCATGCCAGTGTTGTTGAGTTGAACACAATAACTTTAAAACAGAGGAATTTGGATCCCAGATGAGTAAACCCCTGTTTTTTTGTTGTTGTTGTTATTGTTTTGTTTTTTGCTTTTCTTAAAGCTAGATGTTTTGCATACATTATTTCCTTTAATTCTCACAATCTGGATTATATGCTAATATCCTATTTTTAAAGATGATAGATGATGAATGAGGCTCAGAAAATGTATATAACTTACACAAAGCCACACATTGTAAGTTGCAGAGTAATATTTCAAAGTTAAGCTTTACATACCATTCAAACTTGACTGGGCTCCACCTGCCGCAGCTTGCAGATTCCTTCCCAACATTCTTCATTTTTAGAACTACAGAGCAGAGTAGTGTAAAGGGAATATAATAAGGTTCTGTATAAAATGGAGGGAAATTTTACCTCTACCCTTTTCTGAGAGGAGTACCTAGAAAATGAGTAGTAAGGTTTCTAGATGTCAAGAGAACTATAGATTTCAATGTTTAGCAGTTGGTTAGATTCTGGCATAATCAACCATCAAGCAAAAAGTTATACCCACTGCTTGTTTCCTATATCAAGTATGTCTCCTCCTACCCACAGCTAGAGTCTCACCATTTCACCGGATTAGAAAGAGTAGATGTAGAGAACAATTTTCTAAAGACGCAAATGGATTATTATATTAAAAAATTTTAAACATCATTTCAGCAATACATATTTCCAGGTATCAACACACTATACCAACATGCCACCCCCTCCATTGCAGTAACTAGAATGATTTCTGACTGTCTTCTCAGAGCCCCCGTGTTTGTGGACTTCATGGAAATATATTAAGAGAGGGCAGAGGAAAACCTACACAGCCATGATATACAAAATAACCCAAAACCTATTTACAACAAAATAAATGTCATTTATAAATATGCTATGCATTTAACTGAGAAAATGGGAAAAGGGGAAGCCAGTGTTAGATCACTTTCTGAAAGACATGGGTGATGGGGCATCGCAATGTGTTTCAATTGAGATTCCAGGTACTTTGGTTTTGAAAATTGCAGCACAAAATGTGCAACTGAATTGGAAGGGTTTCATCCTTCCTGATGTATTTTCATTGAACCCTGGTCACATGCATCTGACATTAATATTCCAGCCATTGACTGCTGTTACTTCTTGGGAAGCTGGTTGCCAACTCCTTTCACAGAGGAGAGAAAATAAACAGATAGAATCACTAGGTAGGATGTATTTCAGAAAATGTGTCATCAGGCCTTGGACGGCTAACTCTTTCTAGATGATATTAAGTGGAAGAAAAATGAGGAAATTAGCAAAATATAGAACAATATGCTTCCAAAAATTTATATTCCATTTAAATTGTGCTTTCCTTAATTATGAACTTTCTCATCAATATTTCTGAATAATTGTAATTGTTTCCCCCTTAAGCTATAAACATGTAAACTTGCAGATGGTGCCATCTTCTCCAAGAGCCTTTTTCATTGTGCTGAACTTCTGGTGCCTCTGGAGGAGTCTGGCTTACAGCTTTGTTTTGCCACTAATGAGACTTCTCTCCTTTTTTCTCCACAGTAAATGTTTCTTCCCTCACCCTTTCATCCCTTACCCTGATATGTTAGTTTTGAACAGTAGGTGCTGTATCCTGTACCTTGCTACCCCTGTACACAGCAAGAACACTGTTTCCTAAATCCAGATGACCCTCTAGAACAGCAGTTCTCAACCTTCCTAAGGCTGTGACCTTTTAATATAGTTCCTCATGTTGTGGTAACCCCAACCATAAAATTAGATTCATTACTACTTCATAACTGTAATTTTGCTACTGTTATGAATCATAATGTAAAAATCTGATATGCAGGATGTATTTTCATTGGTTGCCACTCACAGATTGAGAACCACTGCTCTAGAAGTATCAGGAATACCTAGAAAAACACACTTCCTCCTGCCCCTTGCATATGCCTGTTATTGATTTCTCATCATAGGCCACTGCTGAACAACAATTAATTACTTAATTAATTGTTAATTAAGTATTTAGTGCTTAGTGCATACTCTGCCTTGTCTGGGGCTCTTCAGATATGACATTGTTAAAGAAAATGGCTCCCATATTGATGCAATTTATTTATTGAGGAGACCTGATAGATCTAATATATAGTTACTTGAGTTGAATTACAACTTGTCCGTGATACAAATAATAAAGTTAGTTGCTAGTTGCCAAATTGGAGTTACTGTTACTAGATTTTGAACTATCAGTTCACAGGAGGGAGATGTCACCTTCAGTTAGAGTAGGTAGGAAAAAATGTAAAGATGAATTAAGTAATAAGTAAATATTTTGTTTAAAATACCACATGGTAATTGTTGCCTACAGTGCTTCAACCCACTGTCCTCAAATCACTTTTAGGTCCTTTATGACTTTTGTTGCATTTACATTTGCTGTCTTTGGTTTTCTCCTTTTTGTTTCTGTGGGTAGTGTTCATTTTCACTATACTTTAAAACCTCACACTTTTAACACAAAGAATAGTAAAATAAAGTGTTACATTATTTTGTATATTCACTACTTTAGAAAAAAAGAATTACTGTGCTGGTATTCTTTATGTTTTAGAATATATATTTTATGTTGTGTGAGTGTGTGCGTGTATGTGTTTTAGAATATGTAACCTCTCACAACCCTTCCCAACTTTGCAAAGGAGAATGTGAATTCCTGATATCAATGAAATAGGAGTCAGATATCACCAGGTACAAAAAGTGGTATCTGTACAATGGAAAGAAATTGTATAAAAGTAGCAGTATCTCAATTCCCAAGTGCAAACTTTGCCTCTATCTCTGAACTTGTTCAAAATAAGTCTTATGCATGGACATACTTGCCTTAATTCATAAGAAACATGCACAAAATAAAAGCAAACATTATACAGGAATTATTGGTTTCCAATAACCCTCTTATCTGTGATGACTAAGGCCAGTTAAGAAGTACGATCTATCATCAAATTTTTCTATAGAAATCAGCTAGACCCAATTTTCCTTAAGTGACATCATGCAATTAGTTTCATTTCAGTTTTCTTTAAGAAATTCTGAGATTCTTAAGTCTGAACTTCCTTGCAGTTTTTTTCATTCATGAAACAAATTTCATTTTAAAGCTAGCACCTTTGGTTCTTTGCCAGTTTTATCCTAGAACTGGTGACTGGAAACCAAGAAAGAAAATCAAACCTGCATCTTCCAAGGGTTCCAGAGGTCAGTGGACATCTAAGGGCTTAGTAGTGATTACATCATTTCTTTCCATCACCTTTGTGCACTATGGCATGCACACCTATCAAGAGAACTCTAAAATAAGAAATAAAAGACAATGAACTCATTTTCAATTAATGTTAGTCATATTATTAATCCTTGCTAGTTCAGGGCTTATCAGGAGATAATTGACCTTGTCAGTATGGAGGCTGCTGGATTGCTGTAGAATCTCTCACTCTCATCATGCTTAATTAGAATACAATAAAACCAAACAAAGAGGGTTTTCTTCTTCCTACTTAACCATGAAATTTTTACTTCCCTCCTGCATCCTCTCTCCAGAAAGGGAATGAGAAAAAGTGAATATCATGGATGTATAATCTTCTCAATTAATAAAGTAAAACTAAAGTCATTGCTCTTTGGGGCATGCCAAGTGCATCTGTCTGTAGCACCAGAAGGTTGATGCTCTCTATGTTCCCAGACTACTCTCTTTCTCTTTGTATTTAAAGAAAATACAATTTAAATTTTACTATGAAGTAAAGGGGGGTCTTGTTGATTTGGGATCATGTAAAAATGGGAGGCTTTATGGTACCTGCTTGATTTGATATCAGATATGGTTTCATTTCTCTTTTTCAAATTTTTCAAAAAACAATTGCCCCAGATGCTGGCATCCATTTGCTTTTGCTGCTATTTCACATTTAACAGGCAGATTTTGAATTCCTATGTTTTAAAGGTTTCCATTGCCGGATTTGTTAGAGGACCGCCTAGTGGGTGTGAGGTAAATGAAGTTCGTGTTTCAAGACCAGGGAGCAACAAAAATGACCCCCAGGAGCATTTTTGAGTAGGAAAGTCTATGATTAAATGAAATCTTATGGAGCAGATGAAGAATAGATCTCCCTGCTCAAAGTAGAGAGTCCAAACATATATCCTCATCTAACAGACAAACTATCCAGAACTGCTTCTTGTGTCGGGTTCTACACCTGTCTCTGTGCAGGCACAATGAGGCATTTCAATCAAACGACTAACATTCTGACAGAAACAGAAATTCAGTAAAAGTTATATGTAGACACACACACACACACACACATTTATTATTGGAATACATGAGAAAATATTTGCCTCAGGATGGCAAGATAAGTGAGCATGCTCTTTGTGGAGTATGACATCAACAGTAGACAACTAACTCCTTAATTTTTGTTTGATCTTGTATTTTTTTTTTTTTTGTAGAGACAGAGTCTCACTTTATTGCCCTGGGTAGAGTGCCGTGGCATCACACTGCTCACAGCAACCTCCAGCTCTTGGGCTTAAGCGATTCTCTTGCCTCAGCCTCCCTAGTAGCTGGGACTAC
>CAUYON010180465.1:0-11226 GCA_963573935.1 Arctocebus calabarensis
TAGAATGGAAGAAAAAGTATCCAATGTATACACCCCTAATATGAGACAAATTCTTTATCATTTAAGTGAAGGCTACAACCCATTTATTGCACAGGAAGACGGGGAAAGGGGAGAGGGAGGGAAGGGGAGGGAGAGGGTGGGGGGAGATGGGACAAGGGGTGAGATCACATGTGTGGTACATACTTGAAGGGTCAGGAGAAAACTTCTAAATACAGATCAAAAATGTTTTCACATAGTAAATGAGAAAATCTCATGAATGTTATGTCAATGAGGTTGATAAAAATATCTCAGATTGCATGTGAAGCCTGCACACTGTACCCCATGATTGAACTAATGTACACAGCTATGATTCAATAAATAAATAAATAAAACCACCCTGAGCTATCACCTAACCCCAGTGAGAACAGCCCATATCACAAAATCTCAAAGCTGCAGAAACTGGCATGGATGTGGAGAGAAGGGAGCACTCTTACATTATTAGGGGATTGAAAACTAATTTAGCCTCTTTAGAGAGAAGTATAGAGAATCCTCAAAGAACTCAAAATAGACCTTCCATTTTGGCCCCTCAACCTCATAGTAGGTATCAACCTAGAAGAAAAAAAAATCATTTTGTCATAAGAACATTTGCACTAGATTGTTTATCACAGCTCAATTTATAATCACCAAGATGTGGAAACAAACAAAGTGTCCATCTGTGGTATATGTACAGCATGGAATTACTATTCAACCATAAAAAGATGGAGACTTTATATAACTTGTATTAACCTGGATAGAGTTGGAGAATATTCTCTTTAGTAAAGTATCACACCAATAGAAAAGCAAGTATTTGATACTCAATACTAATATGAAGCCAGCAGACAAACTAATACACACCCATACAAGAGAAGAACTCAATTTAATTCAAGTTGGGAGGGAGGTGGAAAGGGATTGGTGTGTTCCCACTTAATGGGCACAATGTAAGGGCACAACTACAACAGGGACATTACCTAACAAACACAAACATTGTAAGCTAGTCATTTGTACCCTCACATTAATCTGAAATAATAATAACAATAATAATCGTGAGAAAGTTGTAACAGGTGGGTTGGACTTGCCAAGACACAATAATATGCACAAATTATATTACCAATGGTTGATAGGGAAGCATACAATGACTGAGAACAATTTAGTGCCACTGCTCAATGTTACACTGGTCCTGTGTTACTGGCAATTTTACCCATCATCACAGCAAATGTCAGCCTAGTGAAATGGACAAATTGTGTCTTCAAATTAGTATGAAATAGTTTTTATATCAGATTCTAACTGAAAAGATATCAAGCCCCCATTTTGGAAATGACTGAGGCAGAATAACCTACTATGCTTGACCCAATTTAAGGATTTAATGTCCTTAGTGTCCCTTGGCTGCAGTAGTGGCACCAGTGACTATTAGCTCAAGTATAAAGTAATGTATTTATCATCATCTCATTAGAGATTGACGTTCCTGTTCTACTAAAGTCACAGTCATTTGCAACTGGCCACAACAGCTATTCTTAGCTGCCAGGATAAAATAAAACCCCCTTTACCTTTTTTCTTTCATCCTTAAAGGCAAAAGCATTTTCTAACCTCCTTCCTCTAAAAGATCCTTGATGGAAGAGAAGTAAAATAACTTAGCCTTTCCGATTTTAGCATGCACTGCAGTGGTCATTAAAAAGAGAAAAGAGACACCTCGGCGCCTGTGGCTCAGCAGGCTGGGTCGCTAGACACGTACACTTGAGCTGGCAGGTTCGAATCCAGCCTGGGCCCGCCAAACCACAATGACGGCTGCAACCAAAACAAAAAAAAAAAACGGGCATTGTGGCGGGCGCCTGTAGTCCCAGCTACTTGGGAGGCTGAGGCAGGAGACTCGCTTGAGCCCAGGAATTGGAGGTTGCTGTGAGCTATAATGCCACGACACTCTACCCAGGGCGACAGCTTGAGGCTCTGTCTCAAAAAAAAAAAAAAAAAGAGAAAAGAGGCTTAAAGATCCCAAAACCCACTTGATAAGGTCACAAGGTCCAGAGCCCCAGCACTTAGGTTTCTTTTTAAAGCCTTTATCAAGTATTGCCATAGACTAATTTAAAAGCAAGAATATTAGAAAGTGAATCAAAGACTTACAGCAAACAAAAGTCTAAAGGGATTCAAACCTGGTTTTTAGCCTCATAACCTTTTCCCTTATATTTCAAATATACCCAATACAGTAAGTATTTTTAGATATTTTATATAGGATATATAGGGAGGAAAGTACATTCTCCTGCCAAATATTTTACTGCATAGTAACAAAAATACTTGAGCATTTTAATTATAAAAACAAAAATCTAAGTAGAATATCAGTTTCCTTTGTGTAAATTTTAGTAATATATGTCTTTCAAGAAATTGGTCCATCACATTTAAGTACCAAATTTGGGGACATAGATTTATTTATAATTTTCCTTTATAATCCTTTGAATGTCCATGGTGTCAGTAGTAATGACACTGCTTTTGTTTCTGATATTAGGAATATGTATCTGATCTTTTCTTTTTAGTTTGTCTGGCTAGAAGTTTATTGACCTTACTGACTTTTTCAGGACCATACAATTCCTTATGACAAACATACAATACCATTGTAAGATGGTAATCATGGTACAGACTAGCTGGATATATGGGGACTGTCTGTACTCACAAGTTTTCTGTGAATCTAAAATTATTCTAAAATAAAAAGATTAAATAAATAAAAACAAATGTAAGCAAATTTCATATCTGTGATATATATAGTTTATAAGATACATATGGACCATATTGTTAAGAAAGTTTGAAATTGAGCTATATTTATACTCCAGGTAAGTGAATATATAGAAATATAAATAACAGCAGCATAAACAAGTTAAGATATTGATAAAACATACATGAAGGCAAGTAATATGCCTTCTTTTCACAGTCTATTAAGATGAATTTTCTGATCACAACACAATAAAACTAGAAGCTGACCACAAAATAATATTTTAAATGTCTTCCTATAAATGAAAACTTGATCTATAAATAATTCTTTGTTCAAAGAGAGACTAAAACTTGGATTATGTATTATTTAAGAACTAATGGCAGTATGAATACTCCAGCAAAAACTCAAGAAATACACGAATGTTATTTTCCATGGAAAATCTATTACCTTTAACATTGTTATTACAAAAGAAAAATTCCATTTAAATGAAAAAGGCATTCAACTTAAAAAGCTAAAAAATAAATAAGAGTAAAAGAAATAAATTATTTAGAAAGAAAATAAAAATATCAGAACAAATAAGATTTATCAGTGATCAGATGCCCAAAATAAACTAAACCATGAGAAGAAAAACACAACTATACAATATTGAGATGATAATTTTGAATTTATTTTCATTTTAACTTAAAAAGAGATTATAACCATGTATAGATCAGATTTTTTGTAAAAGAGTATTCCGTAAAAGCTTATGATGGTTATGATTGTTTCTAGGGAATTCGATTTAACAAAATTTACCCAAAAAGACATAGGACAACTATTTTTTAAAAACTGAAAACATAGTTAAAGATTTATACCACAGAAAGTATATAAGACCTGATTGACTTTATAGATAAATTGCAGCACATCTTCAAAAAATAAGTGATTTCTCTGATATTTATTGGTTCTAAACAAAAAATCTGGAAGTTTCCCATATTTTTTAGACTTGAATAGCTCTGATCCCAAAACCTGACCATAACTACAAACAGCAATAACTACTTTTCAATTTTGCTCCTGAATATTTATGCAAAAGATAAATTAAATATTAGCAAATATCTCACTAGCCAGAAATAAAACAGCAAATATTAGTGGTACATTAAAGGAATAATGTACATACTTAAAAAGGTTTTATTCTAGGAATGCAAAAATCATTCAAACCAGTGGGAAATCTATTTATAAAAGTTACCCTGTAAGTCAGTCAAGGGAGGAAAAAAAGCATATGAGCATCTCTGTACATCTCAGACTTTTCTACTGTTCAAATACTCTGGCAAGTAGGAATAGATGAATACTTCCTTACCATAGTACTTGTTTGTGTTTATGTGCCTATACTCTAGAATTCAATGTAAGACATGCTCCAAATTAGTTAGAACCTAGAAAGTTTTCCTCGATCACCATTTGTACCTAACATTGAATAATCCAATCAACACAATTGCATGAAAGCCCACAATAAGAGTCAGTACTGGGCAGGAAGAGGTAGAATTAGCATTATTTAGAGCCTAAATAGTGAGAGTTCAGTAAAAATGCAATATGCAGTTGATTGTTTTCCTGTAGAAAAGCAAATACCAGTTAAAAACATTAGTGTAAGTTGCATATGCCCATGCCCAATAGCAATTAAATCATGAGATAGCAACTCAGAGAGAAGAGCCAGCTACCTTCTGGATGCCTTCAACTGTCCTCCTTCAGGGACTCAGAAATTCTAGCTCAGTAGAGGGCTCTAAGCCCCCACAGGCAACTTCCTGTGTGATTAGTGGAAGACCACAGGGTAACTCTCACACTAGGAAAGCTGTGATTTCACTTGAAAAACTCAGATCCTGCTAACTTGATTTTTACGCTGCCCCTCCCAATTCCTCTATGAACATGGAAAGCAGTGGAAAGATCAGGGTTCTCCTGGTATTCAAACGCCTATGCATCTGGTCCTCGTGTGAATCCTGTTGGCCCCCCACCTGAAGCTCTCCTCACTGACTTACACAAGTCTGTCCTGTGTGTCATTTTTCTCTGCCCTTTGTTAATCAGAGTTTGCTCAGGAAGGCAGAACTACCTTAAGTATTTAAGGAGTAGGGAATTCATTATCAAAATTAGACCTTAGAAAATCGCGAGAGGATAAGAAAGTAAATTTCTAGAAGGGATCAGAGAAAAGGCACTAACTAGGTCCAGGGTGAGTAAATGAGTCAGAGCTTGCATGAAGGTAGACCCACCCAGTTCTGGAGAAAGAGGAGACTAGCACAGCATTCCGTGAAAAAAATGGCGGCTCCTGGTGGCTCCTTGACCTGCAGGGAATCACCCAGTGGTACACATGGAGTCAGTGTCATTGGGGTGACCCAGAGCCGCCCAGAGCCTGATCATTAGTGGGGTCACAGAGGAAGGAGAAGATAGGGATTTGGGAGAAGCAAAGACAAACCGGAGCTCACCAGGACCTTTGAATCCGTTCTCACCACCTCTGACTCACCAGCTGCTGATTGGTGTCTGACTCCCAAATTCCATGTGAATTTCTCCTGCTGCAGACTCTAACCCGAGTCAATAGGGAAAAGAAGTCTGGAAAAAGTAGTTCCTTGTTAGCTACCTTGATGCAGTATAAAACACCACACTTAGCTGAATACCTGGAAATAAACTTCATCAGCAGTACATAGGCCTTATACCAAAAAAAAAAAAAGTACATAAAACATTAAACATTAGTGAAAGGCATAAAAAAGAATATGAATAAGAGACATATTGATATATAAAAAGAATCAATATTATGAAGATACCAGGTCTTGCCTTTAATTTATGAATTTGGCATGACCTAAAAGTCAATCAAGAATATTTCTAAAAGACTGTTGGCAGAAAAACATGAAAAAATATCCATCTGATACATAAGAGAAATCCGAGGTAGGGTTGGCAACAGAGAACTTGTCCCATCGTATATTTTAATATAGATAACAATAGTAATTTTATAAATATGTCACCCATGCAGGAACAGATCAATCAATAAATGGAATAGAAATAATACATAATCTCATAAAAAGTACAAATATATGTAGAAAATAAAAGTTGTTTTAAAATATGATACATTTAATGAAAGAGGTTGGATGGTTACAGGTCAACTATTTGGAGTCCAGAGAAACATACAAGATCTTTATGTCAACATAAATTCCAGATGTGTCAAAAATTTAAATATTTGAAACATAAAACTATCTAAGTACCATAAAATGATTTGGTGGAATATTTCTATAGCTAAAGGTCAATGTAAGCATATCTCACATGCATGAACACACATACATAACACCAAACCAGAAATAAAAAGACTGATAAATGTAAACATACAAAGTTTGCAATTTTTATTTTTAAAAGGCAGCATAAAAAAGGATTGAAAAAATATTATCCTAAAGATAAATGTTTGGAGTTTATATGAATGACAAAGAATTTACCTCCCCCGTTAGGGTGTGGTGAAGAAGCATTTATGTAACAATGGAGGAAGTCTAATGTATGCAGCATATATCAGAATATAAGTATTTAAAATGAGAGCCCAGTTCAGGACTCTTGACAGCTCCTCAGACAAAGCTTTCTGTCTAATTGAGGAGGAAGACATGCACATTTAAAATGTTTACAATAATTATATTATACATTTGTGGATTCACAGAATTTGAGAGAATTCAAGACTATGCCAGTAATTTAGGTGCATTTTCTAAATTAGCAAATGTTCCCAGGGTTACCCTGGAATGGCCAAGGCTGTAGCTCCTATGAAGTCACTTGAGTACACAGCCATGTACTCATGGATGAGGGCCAGTGGGACAGACCCAAATGGGTTCACTCACATGAGGGCAAAGGATCATCCAGGGAATGGTGAGGAGATCCATGGGGGTGATTCCTGCCATCCCCTGGAGAGTGACATCTATTGACCTCCTACAGCTTCTGTGTGACAACTTGCTGTGCCTCCACCAAACCACACCACCTCACTTCCTTTCTATACACATATACACCCACATCACTTCTCACATAGCTATGTCCTGCTTTTACTTCAAAACTTGGCTAAGATATCACTTTTGTTTGAATTAGACTTGCCATCTGGGTGCCCATTACACCATATTATGATTCCTCCATCACCTTATCTGAATTCTGGGGGATGAGTACCTTTATCTTTTCTCCCTGTATTTCCAGTTTCTAACACAATGAACAGACACCCAATAAATGATGGATAGATGAATAGATGGATGGACGGATCAAGGGAAGGAAATCACATATAAGGAGTGAAAGTGAGCAGGTATCACTGTTATACCAAAAAGAAAGGCTAAGAATAGGAGGTAGTATAAGTTAGCTTTTGCTGTATAACAAACTACTCCATACTTAATAGCTTAAAACAACCATTTATTTCTTTCATGGTTCTGTATGTCACACTTTAGGCTGGGTTATTGAATGAGCTGAGTCATTTTTCTGGTCTAAGCTGGATTCAGCTGATTTTGCCTGGGCTTGTCTGTATATACACTGATATTTGGTGGGTGGACTGAGGCTGGTCAGTTTAGAAAGTCTTGGTAGGCCAGTGGAGGGACACTTGTGGCCTCTCTTCACATGGTTTTTCAACCTTCAAAAGGCTTTCTAGGTGTGATGACATGGTGGTTTCAGATTTCCTAGCAGTAACAGCAGAAGCTGCATGACCTCTTGAGACCTAGTGTCAGAACTGCCAAGAAGGAACCTAATCAAAGAAAGTCACAAGATGAAATACAGAGAATGGGAAAATAGATTTTGCCTCTTAATAAGAAGAGTTACCAACTATGATGGCCATTTTGGAAATCTACCTTATGAGGAGATGGAAGGAATAACTTGAGTTCAGTATTTCATCCTACACTCAGATTGTCCTATCAGTATTTAATACTGACTGTATCTTTTTAACCCCAATCCCCACTCCTATTTCTCTCCTCCTACCTATAGGCAACCATTCTAATTTGTTTATTGTGTACCTTTTTTTGCATATGTTCCTCAAAAGTTATATTGATGTCTTGAGTACATGTGTTTTCAACTTATGTAAAAAGGCATTTCATGTATATCTCACCCATTACTTACTCTAGTCAGCTTTTAGCCTTTAAGACCTATCCTTGATGCTATGATCATTTAATTTTATTCTTTCATGAATTGATATATCCTACTTGACCATGATGGTTTATAAAAACATTGTTGTATTCAGTCAGCTAACATTTTATGTGAGGATTTTGTATCTACATTGACGGTGAAATAGACCTATCACTTTTTATAGTTGTAGAATATAATCTATATAAACATGATGCTCACCCTTTGGTCTGTAAGATGACTTCCTTTATGGCTTAATAGATGGTCTATTTCTTTGTCTTGATGTACTTAAATTTCACTGTAATCTGTCCAGGAGATATCCAGGGGTTCTTATTATTTTGCTATGGGTCTTTTAATCTGTTTTTCCACCCATAATTCTAGAAAGTTAATCTCCATGGTTTCTCCAAATATTTCTTCTTTTAAAAAATTTTTATTATTCTAGGGCTCCTATTTGATGAATAATGGTGTTTCTGCTTTTATCCTCTGTGTCCTGGGCTTTGACTTTTCTTCTCAATTTTCTACTCTTTCCTGCAACCTTCCAAGAGAGTTCCTCAATCAACTATTCTAACTCATGAGCTTAGTCTCAAATGTGTTTCTTCTAAGCTTTAATATTTATCAATTCACACTGTTATTTATTTCTTTTATTAAATTTCTCATATGTATTTCCAATTTGTTTGTTTTTCATTCTCAAAGTTTTCATGGCACCATTATCGTCCCTTATCTCTCTAGGTGTATTTAATCCTGCACTAATGTTCCAATGACTGTTTGGGATGGTGAATGCTTCTCAGTGTACTTTCTTTGAGGTAGTTGTTCTGATTTGGGAGTTCATTTTCTCTGTATAATATAGTATAGGGTTATAATTCCTATTTTTTGGAAATGTGTTTTGTCAAAGAACCAAAAGCTAGATTCTAATCTGTGTCACTGTGGATGATTTTAAGGAGAAAAGGGGGATAAATAGTAAGGTCCTGGGTCCCATGGAAGCATTTATTGTCTGTTCCCATTGTCCTTCCTCCCAAAGTAGCTGCTCACTCTAACCAGAGTTGTGGATTTCAACCCTAGGGATGCACAAAGCTAGAAGGTAACAGTCTTCCAGCCCAGAAATTTAGGAGAAGGCCACAAGCCAGCAGGTCAGTCTGTACCTGTTCCCTCCCCTTCTCAGTCCAGCAAGATTTCTCTACTGCCCAAAGCTGACACAGAACCCTGGCTTCATGTGTATACCACTATGTAGGTTCCTACTGTTGCTGTAAAAAATCACTACAAAGCTCATGGCTTAAAGCAACAGAAATTTATTCGCTTACAGTTCTGGAGATCAGAAGTCCTAAATCAGTCTCACTGATGTCAAGATGTTGGCAGGGCTGGTCCTTCCTGGAGGCTCTAGAGGAAAACTCACTTCCAGTCAAGAAATACAGGCAGCTACCTGTATTTCTTGACTTATGGCTTTTTCCTCTGTCTTCAAAACACTTCATTCCAACCTCTGCTTCTGTGGTCACATCACCTTCTCCTCTGACTTCCTCCTGCTGTGTGCCCTGTTGTGATGATGGTCTCATGCCCACCCAACCACACAGGATAATCTGCCATCTGGAGATCCTTAGAAAGTTAACTTGTACAGATTCTGGAGATTAGGATGTGAACACATTTTGGAGCTATTTTTCAGCCTATCACACCACCTCATGTAGGCTGAGGCACAAGGAAATGTAGATTACACAAACATTTTTGAAGCACCAACTGTGTACAGAGTATTAGGCTGGGTGTATGTGGATATTAGAAAGCACCAACAGCTCACAAATATAAAAGATTGCTACTTTACCTATAGTCGAAGCATTCATAGCACAGAAGTTATGCAAAATACAGACATGGAGAATGAATAGGATGTGGGCTGAATATAAAATTAAACAGACTGAAGGTCTGCAGTCATCATGTTCCAACAACGAACGTCATGTTCCTCAAGGCTGTGCTAGAAGGACTTTGTGATTCTAGAGCATTGGTGGTCCCTTGGGTGGCCACAGGAGTACCCTTCTTGCATTATCAATCCTCCTTATTAGGCAGGTTCTGTGCTAGGCACTTAGAACTCAACAGGAAGAAGTGTAAAGATGGATAAAGCCCAGCTCCCTTCTGTCCTTAGAGTTCAGCCTAGTGAGCAAGACAGACACACAATAATAAATGGCAGAAAATAACTCCATGTGCTGGAGTGGGGTGCTCACCAAGGACTGGGAGGTCAGACTCACCACCAGCCATTAGCAACGGGAGCATCACCTTTCCAGGTGAAGAAGGAGGCAGGGTGGCCCTCACTGAAAGGACCATCATGATAGAAAAGCTTGAAGGCTCCCTGCAAACAGTGAGCAGCTTGGTGCCCTTAGCCATTTTAGCATCTCTCTCTTCCTTCTAAGTTCCTAGGAAGAAACTGTCATCATCAAAACCAGCCCTGCCTCCCTTCTTTCTCTCCCTTCATCTTTCCAGTTTCCCTAGTGGGGGATGAGGGTGGGTGAAGATGTTACAGATCATTACAGTATCTTTCTCCCTCTCAACGCAGGTCCTAACCCAACACAAACCAAATGCCAAGAGTTTGGCAAGAAAGAGAAGGGGAAGTCAGCTGCAGTGCTGTTATCAGCCCTCAGAAGGCATCCTGATCACCCTTTTATCTCCAGAATTTTTTTTTTTTTTTTTTTTTTTGGAGACAGAGTATCACTATGTTCCCCTTGGCAGGTGCCTTTGTGGCGTCATAGCTCACAGCAACGTAGCAACGTCAAACTTTGGGCTGAAGCGATTCTCTTGCCTCAGTCTCCCAAGTAGCTAGGATCTCTCCAGAATTTTTATCTGAAATTCTCACAGAACCTGCCTTCAAAGGTCTAAGAGCCTCACAGATACCCCCATCCCCCAATCCCTTGAATGTAAGCCAGACTTGGTTCTCAGATCCTCATTTTCCAGGGAGAAAAGGAAGCCAGCAGATTCTCCACCCTCCTGTCCAGGTTTTTCAGGGAGCTGCAGAGTGCTCAAACCCAGAAGCACCCTGACTCCAGCACTGGGTCCCAGCAGAAGACAAAGTACATGAAGACACAGCCTGGTTCTTATAGGACAGACTGAAAATAATAACAATTCTCCAAATCAACTTGGGCCATAATCTTTTTTGCACCCCCATTCTGTTCCTAGAAGGAAAAAAAAGACTAAAAAAGCACCACCCCCTTGCATCTTCCTCTAGAGCAGGGGTCCTCAAACTTTTTAAACAGGGGGCCAGTTCACTGTCCTTCAGACAAATGGCGGGCCGGACTATAGTTTAAAAAAAATATATGAACAAATTCCTATGTACACTGCACATATCTTATTTTGAAGTAAAAAAACAAAATGGGAACAAATACAATATTTAAAATGAAGAACAAATAAAGATAAATCAACAAACTTATCAGTATTTCAATGGGAACTATGGGTCTGCTTTTGGCTAATGAAAT
>CAUYON010180481.1:0-13763 GCA_963573935.1 Arctocebus calabarensis
TAAGGCACCAGCCACGTACACCTAAACTGGCAGGTTCAAATCCAGCCCGGGACCGCCAAACAATGACGGCTGCAACCAAAAAATGGCCAGGCGTCGTGGCGGGTGCCTGTAGTCCCAGCTACTTGGGAGGTGGAGGCAGGAGACTCGCTTGAGCCCAGAAATTGGAGGTTGCTGTGAGCTGTGATGCCATAGCACTCTATCCAGGGTGACAGCTTGACGATCTGTCTCAAAAAAAAAGTGAAAGGGTGACCTGCAGGTTTTTCAGCCTTTGGGCATCTATGATATTATGAGGTATCTCATAACAGGTATTCGTATAGGTTTTCATATGGTTTCTGGCTCATAACTTCCCCTAGCCCTTTGTTACAATGTTGGATGCTTTCAGCCTTGGATCAGGGCTCAGGAAACAAAGTAACTCTGACCTTCTCCTCCCCTCATTTCATCAGCTTCTCTTTCTCTCTAAGGAAAAAATTTTCTCCTGCCATTCATCTCAGACCTACCCTATCTGACTGGGGGTTAAAGACTCCCATTTCAGAAGGGGTCCTGTCCCATACCTCGTAGGGAGGAATGCTGTACAGAGAGGCCAAAAAGAATCTGACAGGCCTTTCTGGGTTTCCCCACTCAATCTATTAGCATTAGATCATACCCTTTTTGTCCAGTCTTGTTTCAACATTGCTGTCCATGCATCAATCATGCCTAGGCGGTGAAGTCTGCAGAAGAGGCCCATGAGGGCAGAGTTCAGAGGAGCTTTAGGGTATCTGAAGACATGGACTTTCCTAGGGGTGGTGCATATTTTCAGCATATGAGCTCAAAGCTCCTTCTCCCTGGTACATCTCTTCACCTCTAGACTTTGTAATTAACTAGCATGTGTAAGTAAATGTTTCTCTGAGTTTTGCAAGCCACTCTAGCAAATTATTTGAACCCAAAGAGGGGGTCATGGGAACCCCAACTTGAAGCCAATTGATCAGAAGTCCCAGACAGCTGGACTTTCAACTGGTATCCAGGGTGAGTGGCAGTCTTGGCGACTGAACCCTCAATCTATGGGATCTTACATTCTCTCCAGGTAGATAGTGTCAAAATTTAATCAGAGGACACCTGGCTAATGTCTACTGTAGAACCGATTGCCTGTTTGTGTGTGGGGTTTTCCCCACATGCATTTGTTCGGTGACAGAAGTCTTCTTTGTTGATGATTATTATGAATGAGAGAATAGGAAAAGGGATGTTGAATGTTGTTTTTTCCACATACAGAGCATCACTTTTCCTTTTGGTGGTCAGATAACTCAGGCCCCTACTCTTTTACCACTATAGGAAGTCCAGGACCCTAGCTCTGACCCAGGAAGTGTTGCCATTTTCCTGGTCTTTGTCACCTCTTGCTTCTCTTTCCTCTCAACAGCTGCTTGTCAGGGTGTGGCCTCTTCAACCCTCCCTTCCTTTACAATCTGGCTAGGGGTCAACCCGACTTCAATGGAGGCTTGAACCATGGATAGGTCAGTCAAGAAGGGGAGCTACAGCCAGAACAGAGGACAAGTGGAAGTCTATGTCAGAGATGATCTCTAAGATGACCTTGACCTAGGGTGCCCTACTCTGGACATTTCTCACCTCTGTGCTCAAGGAAGTCACTCTTTATCTTCGCTATGCTCAGCAATGGGACACCTGTTTGATCACACTCTTCCTTAATTTCATGTAATAAAAGGACACATTGGCTTGGTGCCTGTGGCTCAAGCAGCTAAGGCGCCAGTCACATACACTTTAGCTGGCAGGTTCAAATCCAGCCTGGGCCCACCAAACAACAATGATGGCTGCAACCAAAAAATAGCCGGGCGTTGTGGCGGGTGCCTGTAGTCCCAGCTACTTGGGAGTTGGAGGCAGGAGAATCGCTTGAGCCCAGAATCTGGAACTTGAGGCTCTATCTCAAAAAAAAAAAAAAAAGGACATATTAAAATGCTTTCTCCCACACAAGGACCCCAGAGGGACTAAGGAATTAGAAGAGCCACATCCTTGATTCCAATGCAGCTTCCTCCTCTCTGCCAGGACACGCTATTTAGGCTACTATGTCCTGAATAGTGCTCTGGTTCTTCACAAGGCCTGCAGAGACCGATCCCCTGAGGTAACTTGGGTGTTTCTCTGTCCTTTGCAACCTGAGAGAGTGGAAAACTTTCACTTTAGCTTGCTGATAGCGGGCAGTCAGGTTTTGCTTTGCTTTGCTTTCCAATTGAGAGGGGGATTGAGAAGACCTGCATGTAGACTGGAGAGGGTCAGATCTGAAGGAAGGAGGGAGGGAGACGTGCTCAGACAGTGCAGAGGGTCCTCTTGGCCAGGTCCTGGATCCATTAGACAGTCAGAAAACAAAACTTACGGCTCGGCGCCTGTGGCTCAAAGGACTAAGGCGCCAGCCACATACACCTGAGCTGGTGGGTTCGAATCCCGCCCAGGCCCGCCAAACAACAATGACGGCTGCAACCAAAAAATGGCCGGGCATTGTGGTGGGTGCCTGTAGTCCCAGCTACTTGCGAGGCGGAGGCAAGAGACTCGCTTGAGCCCAGGAATTGGAGGTTACTGTGAGCAGTGATGCCACAGCACTCTATCTAGGGGTACAGCTTGAGGCTCTGTCTCAAAAAAAAAGAAAAAAGAAAACAAAACTTACCTGATAAGAGTTAAGTAACAGAAAATGACCATAGTCTAGAGTATTTCCTCAGGGATGAGGTTGCAAAAAAACTTAAATCACTTTTGACCTGGATGTCACCCCTTTTCTGTGTTTTCAAACAAAGGTCAACAGAGGCCCTTTCCTGCCAGCACCCTCAGGCTCCCCAGCTTAACCCCTAATCTGTTTCCTTCCCCTGTGCCTTCCCCCCTTCACCTCCAGCACACATTCCTCTCCCCCTCCCTTTTCATCTACTCACTGACAGATAAGCAATGACGGTGCTCAGGCATTGTGCTCGGCAACAGCACAGAAGATGGCAGAGCCCCTCCCCAGCCACGGGTTCTTGCAACCATCACAACACCTGCAGAATCAGAGCCGAGCACGCTGCCACACCTGAGCTCAGCACAGCTGGGTAGTAAATTGGGGTGAGGCTGATCTGAGATGGAAGAGTGAGCAGAAATATAGGCTGTTGTGAACATTTTATTGCAGAGACTACAGACTTTGAGGTTCCAAGGCTGGTACAGACCTAAATCCTACTCCTTACCAAATGTGTGACCTTATCTCCAAACTTCTTTTCACTCCTGGCAGTAACAAGCCTAAACAAATAACAGGTCAAGATTAGATGCTTTGCTCCCTGTAAAGTGCTCAGCACAGTGTCCGGTGCCTGGTTATAGAGAGTAGCTACTAAATGGGAGATGGCGTTAATGGTAAAGATCTGCCCTAGAATTAATTATATGAGCACAGAGGAAGGGCAGTTCCAATCTCTCAATCTCTGTATTCCACTCCTCCCTTCCTCTGCCACCTTTACCCACTGCCGCCAGCCTTCTCTAGTTACAAAGGTAGCACTTCCTAACTGGAAACCAAGGTCAGGGGTGGGTGGAGACAGGAAGCGGAGATCAGCAACACGCAGAGCTCCCAGAGCCCCCCACATAAGCACCAGTTCTCCTAAGAAGCGGTTCCACCCCACCCATACCCTCCTGGGTGTTTGCAGGATGGCTCCAGCTTGACTCACTCTCTGGACAGGCCTTTAAAGCTCACTTGCTCAAGCCCTAAACGTCATAACTCCTTTGAACGGCTGGAAAAACACCATGCTGGGATCACAAAGGATCCAGGAAAGAAAAACAAGCAGCAAAATAGAACCAAATGCAGGGAGTTGAACAGATGTTTATTTTGATCCATGTCTAGTTTTGGCCAAGAAAAGAATAAAATGTCCAGGAAAAAAATCAAGCTGAAAGGAGGGGTGGGGGAGAAGAGCTAGTAATAACAAATTTGAGACTATATGAAAAAAGATAAAACTGAATTCACTTATCATAGCACATACAAAAGGATAAATTCCATATGGAATTTTATTTTTTAAAAACCCTAAAATATTAGGAGAAAATAAGTGGATTCCTATACAACTTAGAGTGGAAAAGATTTTCATAACTACGGCTAAAACTTTAGCTGTAGCAGAGAAGTATGTATAAATGTGACTACATAAAAATTGAAAAGCAAAAACTTCTGCAAGGAAAAACATCACCATAAGTGAAATAAAAAGATAAATGGCAACCATACTGCAGACACATTACAGAATAAAAAATTTCCTAATATTCTTAAAGAGCTTCTAAAAGCAAAGGGAAAAGAACCAATTCAATTCAAAAATTAAGCAAGAAGGGCCAGGTGTGGTAGCTCGCACCTATAATTCTAACACTCTGGGAGGCCAAGGTGAATGGATCACTTGAGTTTAAGAGCTCGAGACCAGCCTGAGCAAGAGTGAGATCCCGTCTCTACTAAAAATAGAAAAATTAGTTAGGTGCATGGTGGGTGAGGCAAGAGGATCACTGGAGCCCAAGATTTGAGGTTGCTGTGAGCTACCACACCATGGCACTCTACCAAGGGTGACGAAGAAAGACTCTGTCTCAAAAAAACCCCCAAAACCAAAAATTAAGCAAGAGACATGAACAATTTACAGAAAAAGAAATGTAAAAGGCTCCATTACATGTGAAAAGATGTTCAACCTTGCTTCTAATAAAAATACAAATCAAAACTATACAAAGGCAATACCATTGTGACCCAGTGTAAGCCTTCAAGAAATACACTGTCTAGGTGGTGCCTGTAGCTCAGTGGGTAAGGTGCCAGCCACGTACACGGAGGCTGGTGGGTTCAAAAGATGACAACTGCAACAACAGAAAAATAGCCAGTGTTGTGGTGGGTGCCTGTAGTCCCAGCTACTTGGGAGGCTGAGGCAAGAGAATCGCTTAAGTCCAAGAGTTTGAGATTGCTGTGAGCTGCAACACCATGGCACTCTACCTAGGGCGACATAGTGAAACTCTGTCTCAAAAAAAAAAAAAGAAAGAAAAGAAAAGAAATACACTGTCAAGGACCATCTAGTGGATCACACCTGTAATCTTAGCACTCTTCAAGACTGAGACAAGAGGATAGCTTTGAGCTCAAGATTCAAGACCAGTCTGAGCAAGAGTGAGACCCCCATCTTTACTAAAGATAGAAAAATTAGCCAGGTGTTGTGGGGGGCACCTGTAGTCCCAGCTACTAGGGGGCTGCAGCAGGAAGATCATTTGAACCCAAGAGTTTGAGGTTACTGTCAGATAGGCTGATGCCAAGACACTCTAGCCCGGTCAACAGAGTGAGGAAAGAAAGAAAGGAAGGAAGGAAGAAGGGAGGAAGGGAGGGAAGGAGGGAGGGAGGGAGGGAGGAAGGAAGGAAGGGAGGGAGGGAGGGAGGGAGGGAAAGAAGGGAGGGAGGGAGGGAGGGAGGAAGGAAGGAAGGGAGGGAGAAAGGAAGAAAGGAGGGAAGGAAGGAGCAAGACAAAAAGAAATTCCTGGCTTAGCGCCTATAACTCAAACAGCTAAGGCGCCAGCCACATACACCAGAGCTGGCGGGTTTGAATCCAGCCCAGGCCTGACAAACAACAATGACAACTACAACCAAAAAATAGCTGGGCATTGTGGCAGGAGCCTGTAGTCCCAGCTACTTGGGAGGCTGAGGCAAGAGAATCGCTTAAGCCCAGGAGTTGGAGGTTGCCATGAGCAGTGATGCTAAGGCACTCTACCCATGGCTACAGCTTGAGGCTCTGTCTCAAAAAAAAAAAAAAAGAAAGAAAGAAAGAAAGAAATCCACTTTCTGACAAGCTAATTAGCAAGTACAGGCTCCAGAACAAATGTGAAGTCTGGAGGATCAAATTGACCCTGGCCAGGATGGCAGGGGCAGAGTGAGAAGGCCAGCAAAGTCATGTGAAGAGGAAGAACTCCAAGAAAGACCAGGGGCAGGCTAGAGTTGGAAACAGTAAAGAAGATTAAGCCCACCCATCTCCTATCCATCCCCTCCTGGGCTGGTGGATTGAGTAGTTTTCCAGTCAGATAATAAAACAAGATCAACATTTAAAAATAAAAATAAAAATAATAACTATATGAGGTACCATGTTTTAGCTATCAGATTGGTAAAAATCCAAAAATTTGTCAACACACTTTGTTGGCAAAGCTATAGGGAAACAGGCACTATAGTACACTGTTGGTGGGATCGGAGAATGAGGTAACCCCCGTAGCAAGGGGAATTTGACTGGCAGGAACTAGCAAAATTACATATGCATTTCCTCTTTGAACCAGCAATTCCACTTCTAGGAATTCATCCCAACATTAAAACATCACTGGCAAAAATATGAAACAGTATTGCATTGGCTATTTATAGTTTGTAATAACAAAAGACTGACTAACAACAGGGGGCTAGTGGATTAAATATGCAATATTTCAGAGCATTTAAAAAAAAAAAAAAAAGAAAGAAGGACTATTTCTACATACTGCCATGACGTGATGTCCAGCATACGTTGTTAAGAAAGTAAGGTAAAATTGTATGCCCATTATATCTCAACAAGTAATAATAATTTTAACTAAAAGAAATATTAATTGTAGGCTCAGCACCTGTGGCTCAACGGGCTAAGGTGCCAGCCACGTACACCTGAGCTGGCGGGTTCAAATCCAGCCCAGGCCTGCCAAACAACAATGACGGCTGCAAACAAAAAAATGGCCGGGCGTTGTGGTGGGCACCTGTGGTCCCAGCTACTTGGGAGGCGGAGGCAGGAGACTCGCTTGAGCCCAGGAATTGGAGGTTGCTGTGAGCTGTGATGCCACAGCACTCTATCCAGGGTGACATCTTGAGGCTCTGCCTCAAAAAAAAAAAAAAAAAGTAACCCCCCTGTGGCTGAAGAGACACACCTCCCCAGGGGCCTTCTAATCATCTTCTGCCTTGCATTCTTGGTTCTGCCCTGTTGGGCTCCTTCAAATCGGCCAGCTGGTTCCCACCTCAGGGTCTCTGCACTCCTGTTCCATGTTTGCCTTTCCAAATATATACCTGGTTGCCGTCTTCTTTCCCCTGAGAGGAGTTTTCCTTGACCACCCTATCTAAACAGGACCCGGCCTCACTCAAATCACTGCCTGCCATGGCATCTTGTCATGTGTCCTTTAAAGCACTTGTCACCATTATCCTTTGTGTTTGTTTTGGGCTTCCTGGTTGATTTCCTGTCCCCCCTAGTGAACTAGCACAGACTTTCCTTTCCTCTGTTATGTTCACTGCTGCACCCCCTAGTGCCTGGCACAGGGTCGGTCACTTGGTAGGACTCGAATAAATTGGATGCATGAACATAAGAACCGATATTCAACCCAGCAAGGACTTGCAGGCTAGGTCTCCTCTGTGGTGCGGGGCCCTTGAGGACGAAGAGCCCACCTCTTGTAGCACTGCAGTTCCTCCTGAGCCACCAGGAGCTGCGACTTGAGTCTGTTGCGTTCCTGCAGCACGTCCCTCAGCTCCTGCAGAGTGAAGCGTGGTCGGTTGGGATCTGTCAGGTCAACCACCACTTTGTCTGGTCCCAGGTTTACCTGCAACGAAAGATGCCACTTACACTGCTTCCCTCAGGGGATGGACTATCCACTCACCTCAAAAAGGAAAGTTCTATTGTTTAGTGGCTCCCAGGGATGCTATGAACTGAAATGTTGCCTGTGAGAAATGCTTGGACGATGGTAAAGAAGCATAAGTTCTAAGCACTGTTCTCCAAGAAAAGGACCAGGTTCCTTGGAGAAGCACTGATTCTACAACTGAAGCAGAAAATGTTCAAACCAAGCCCCGAACAAGCTGTTGAGTAAGAAAAGGAGACGACGCAGTTTGGGCTGGGCGTGTGGCTCATGCCTGTCATCCTAGCTTTCTGGGAGGTCAAGGCGAGTGGATTGCTTGAGCTCAGGAGTTTGAAACCAGTCTGAGCAAAAGCAAGACCTGGTCTCTACTAAAAATAGAAAAACTAGCCAGGCACCTATACTCCCATCTACTTGGGAGGCTGAGGCAAGAGGACTGCTCAAGTCCAAGAGACTGAGGTTGCTGTGAGCCATGATGCCACTGCACTCTACACAGGATAACAAAGTCTCCAGGAAAAAAAAATTGTTTGTTGTTTTTTTGTTTTGTTGGGGCTGGGTTTGAACCCACCACCTCCAGTATATGGGGCCAGTGTCTTACTCCTTTGAGCCACAGGCACTGCCCAAAAGACAGTTTGATGGAGGTCCTACTGGCCAAATGAAGAATAATCTGAGTATCAATATGGATAGCAACAGGGATTGACAATAATGTATTAAATAAAAAGAGAATTCAGAGTCCATATTTAAAATACAAAAATAAAAATTAGCGTGGTGGTTCATGCCTGTAATCCCAGCACTTGGGAGGCTGAGGCAGGTGGATTGCCTGAGCTCACAGGTTTGAGACCAGCCTGAGCCAAAGTAAGACCTTGTCTAAAAATAGCTGGGTGTTGTGGGTGTTGTGGCTGGGTGTTGTTGAGAATCGCTTGAACCCAAGTGTCAGAGGTTGCTGTGAGCTATGACTTCAAAGCACTCTACTGAGGGTGACAAAGCGAGACTCTGTCTCAAAAAAAAAAAAAGTAATAATTAACAGAGCACTGCCTCATCTCTAAAAAATAAATAAATAAAAGAAAAATTAATTAATTAACGAGGAAAGAGGGACCTGTACTTTACAACAGAATGTAGGGCTGGGCACGCTGGCTCACACCTATCATACTCAGACTCTAGGAGGCCAAGGTGGAAGGATTGCTTGAGCTCTGGAGTTTGAGACCAGCCCGAGGAAGATCAGGACCCATCTACTAAAGCTGTGGTTCTCAACCTTCCTAATGCCGCAATGTATTTCTTTTTTTTTTTGTTACCCTCGGTAGAGTGCTGTGGCATCACGGCTCACAGCAACCTGCAGCTCTTGGCCTTAGGTGATTCTCTTGCCTCAGTCTCCCAAGTAGCTGGGACTACGCCCAGCTATTTTTTGGTTGCAGTTTGGCCGGGGCTGGGTTTGAACCTGCCACCCTTGGTATGGGACTGGCGCCCTATTCACTGAGCCACAGGCACAGCCCGCCGCAAGGTATTTTCATTGTTAAAAAGGGGTCACAACCCACAGGTTGAGAAACACTGCACTAACGATACAAAAATTAGCTAGACATGGTGGTGGGCACCGATAGTCCCAGCTACTCAAGAGGCTGAGGCAAGAGAATCGCCTAAGCCCAAGAGCTGGAGATTGCTGTGAGCTGTGATGCCACAGCACTCTACCAAGGGTGACACAGTGAGATTCTGTCTCAGAAAGAAAAAAAAAAGAAGTCCAGTTAAATAAACTAAGGCACAACCACACTCTGGAATATACTACAGGTAATAAAGAGAATAAGGCACACTTTCAAGAGAAATGCAATAGTGAGTCCCAGTTATGCAGGAAGCTGAGGCAAAAGGATTGCTTCAGCACAGAAATTTGAGTCCAGCCTGGGCAACACAGCAAGATCCTGTCTCTGGGGAAAAAAGAAACAACAACTGAGAAAGAAATGTAATGGGCTTGGTGCCTGTGGCTCAATGGGCTAAGGCGCCAGCTACGTACACCTGAGCTGGCAGGTTCGAATCCAGCCCAGGCCTGCCAAACAATGACGGCTGCAACCAAAAAATGGCTGGGCGTTGTGGCGGGTGCCTGTAGTCCCAGCTACTTGGGATGCAGAGGCAGAGACTTGCTTGAGCCCAGGAATTGGAGGTTGCTGTGAGCTGTGATGTCACAGCACTCTATCCAGGGTAACAGCTTGAGGCTCTGTCTCAAAAAAAAAAAAAAAGAAAGAAAGAAGTGCAATGGTGAATGGTGAGTAATTGTGTTTCACCCATCAGCCTGACAAAAATTTACATATTAGAAAATATTGTGTGTTGTAACGGCTCTGGGGAAATAGGCACTTTAGCTGACAACTGAGGCCACCAGATCACCTTAGCCCCTGTAAAGCTTAATTTTACAATATTGTACTTATCAAAATTTCAAATGCACCTTTCCTTCCCATCCAGTAAGAATCCATTTTCTCTAGACAGTGGCCTCTCAGGGGCCAAATGGCTTAGAACAGGATGATTCACTGTTCTATGTCATAAGAGGAAATGACTGGGAAAGAAATGTCTTTTGGTGGACAACTGCTTAAAGTTAGATTGTCAACCTTTCTTGGTGCCATGGTCCATTCTGGCAGCCTGGCAGCTGCAGATCCCTTCCTAGGGAAATGTTTATAAATGTATAAAGGAAAATGCATGGGATTATAAGGATACTAACCAATCTGACATACAGTGATCAAAATATTTTTAAAGCAAAGTTATGATGAATATCATTGCATCTTTATCTTTAAGCTCCAACAATTAAGTTTGCGAACCTGTCCTATAAAAAGCGCTATGAATATCACTGCTGCATATCAATCACTATAGTCACCTTCAAAGTACTCTCCTTAGGAAGCTATGCACAAATGCCAGTACCTAGTTCATGCTTCAAAGCAATTTGGAACTCTTTCTGGAAGGTCATTGTGGGTGAAAGCTAGAGTAGCCTGGTATTCCCCTGAAATCTCGAGGGGGCTGTAGCCCCAAGTTTTAGGCACTGCAAGGCACATCTATGGTGGTGAAGGGGGATTGGAACATCCAGCAGAATAGATGAGAAAACAGTCTGGGAAATGTCTACATAGGGATCAAAAGCTTAGATTTGTTTTGGGAGTTTTTTTTGTTTTTTTTTTTTTGCAGTTTTTTGGCCAGGGCTGGGTTTGAACCTGCCACCTCTGGCATATGGGGCCAACGCCCTACTCCTTGAGCCACAGGTGCTGCGATCAAAAGCTTAGAGACAGAATATAAATAAAACTAGGAAGTAACTGATACTGTCCCCCAAAGATACTCTGTAGCTGTAGGCACCAACCCGTAGAATATAACTTTCCTTCATTAAATTCTCTCCAAAGGTGAGCGAGGTGGCTGATGCCTATAATCCCAGCACTCTGGGAGGCCGAAGTGGGCAGATTGCTTGAGTTCAGGAGTTTGAGGCCAGCCTGAGCAAGAGTGAGACCCTGGCTCTAAAAATGGGTGAGCATTGTTGCGGGCACCTATAGTGTCAGCTACTCTGGAGGCTAAGGCAAAAGAACCACTTGAACCCACAAGTTTGAAGTTGCTGTGAGCTATGAGACCATAGCACTTGATCCCTGAGTGAGACTCTGTCTGAGTCTCACGCAACTGAGACTCTGTCTCAAAAATAATTAATTAATTAAATAGATAAATAAATTTTCTCTCAAGTATTCTTTGATCTGTAGCTTAGTACTCCCCTGTCCTTCAGCCTGCTATCTTTCTTCCTTGTACAAAGAACTGCCTATTTAATTAGAACATGAAACTGTTACCTTTTCACTTTTTGCCTTGTGTATACATGTCCTCAATTTTCTAATAAGTACCTTTGGATACTAGGCTTGAGACAGGGCCTGTTAGCCTCTCAAGGAGCTGATAGTGTCATCTCTCACGGATCAGAACACTACTCTGTGTGTGTGAGTGTGTAAATTTTGCAGTGCTTTCTTTCCCTTTGTCTGCCAGACCCACTGGTGGTTGGGCAAAGTCCCTGTGCAAGGGGACCCCCCCCCCAGTCTGCCTTCTTGTGACTCTGTTCTGCTGTTGCAACAGGTCATCAGAGTTGTCGTCATACAAGGCCTCACAATTAAGTCCTCAAACTTGCCACCATGCCCTGACATTGGCAGTACTGTACAAATAACTCAGTAAGATTTCATAACCGCGGTTTATCAGTGTCTCACAGCTGTGTTCATACTGACATGTGGCAGCATCTTTTTGAGTGGCGTTCACTATTATTGTTGCATGGTTTGTATGCCAAGCAATGACAGCTCCGATGGCAATTCCAGAAAAAGTGTTCCAAAATTGCTTTGAAGGGTAGACTAGGTGCTGGCATTAGTGTGTACAGCTTCCCAAGGGGAGCACTTTGAAGGTGACCATGGTGATATTCAGCAATGAAATATGTAGCACTTTTCCTAGAATGAGTTAGCAAACTTAGTTGGCAGATCTCCATAAATAACACAGCCTAGCCATAAGTTTAAGAAAATGCTCAGGCGGCACTAGTGGGTCAAAGGAGTAGGGCGCCGGCCCTATATGCCAGAGATGGCGGGTTCAAACCCAGCCCCCACCAAAAACTGCAAAGAAAAAAAAAATGCTCAGGCCAGGCACAGTGGCTCACACCTGTAATCCTAGCACTCTGGGAGGCCCAGGCGGGTGGACTGCCTGAGCTCATAGGTTCAAGACCAGCCTGAGCAATAGTGAGACCCCATCAATAAAACTAGCAGGGTATTATGGCAGGCACCTATAGTCCCAGCTACTTGGGAAATGGAGGCAAGAGAATTGCTTGAGCCCAAGAGTTTGAGGTTGCTGTGAGCTACGGTATCACAGCACTCTACCGTGGGTGACAAAATTAGATTCTGTCTCAAAAAAAAAAAAAAAAAAGCTTAAAAAACAAATTCTTTTCCAAGGAGGAGAACTGTGTGGCCAGGACAAGGAAAGATAGGAGGGAGATTTTTCAAGGCAAATTAAAAAAAAATTTTTTTTTTTTTTTTGAGGCAGAGCCTCAAGCTGTCACCCTGGATAGAGTGCTGTGGCATCATAGCTCACAGCAACCTCTAATTCCTGGACTCAAGGGAGTCTCTTGCCTCCACCTCCCAAGAAGCTGGGACTACAGGCGCCCGCCACAACGCCCGGCCATTTTCTTTGGTTGCAGCCGTCATTGTTGTTTGGCGGGCCTGGGCTGGACTCGAACCCACCAGCTCAGGTGTACGTGGCTGGCGCCTTAGCCCATTGAGCCACAGATGCCGAGCCTTAATTTTTATTTAGGAATAACAAAGAGAAAGTTTAGAGCACTTCCAAAGAGAGTTGGAAGTGGGTTCCTCTCATGACAGAGAGACCCAAGGCAAACATTTTGTGCCTTTGAATTTTGAATTTAAAGTTTTAAAAAAAGAAAGGAAAAGAAATGCCTCACACCCACTGGGATAGCTACTGTCAAAAGAAAAGAAAGTAACAAGTATTGCCAGTGATAAGACGAAATTGGGACCCCTGTGACTGTTCATAGCAATGTAAATGGTGCAGTCACCATGGAAAACAGTATGGTAATTCCTTAAAAAATTAAAAATAGAATTACCATTTGGATAAATTCCATATCTGGGTATTTATCCAAAAGCACTGAAAGCAGGACTTAAGGAGATATATTTGTACACTCATGTTCACAGCAACTCTATTTACAAAAGCCAAGGAGTGGAAGCAGCCCAAGTATCCGTCTGCAGATGAATGGATAAACAAAATATGGTATATACATTCAATAGAATATTATTCAGCCTTAAAACGGAAATTCTGACACATGCCACAACATGCATGAAACTTGAGGACACTATGCTAAATGAAATAAGTCAATCACATCAGCACAAATATAACAAGATTTCACTTACACGAAGTAACTAGATTAGGTAAATTTATAGAGATAGAAAAGTAGAACAGTAGTTAACCAGGAACTGCAGGTAGGAGAAGTGCTGAGTCTTTTTGTTTGTTTGTTTTCTTTTTTTGAGACAAGTGAGTCCCGGCTCAGCACCTGTGGCTCAACGGGCTAAGGCGCCAGCTACGTACACCTGAGCTGGCGGATTCGAATCCAGCCCCCGGGCCCGCCAAACAACAATGACGGCTGCAACCAAAAAATGGCCGGGTGTTGTGGCGGGCGCCTGTAGTCCCAGCTACTTGGGAGGCGGAAGCAAGAAACTTGCTTGAGCCCAGGAATTGGAGGTTGCTGTGAGCTGTGATGC